>JBBMJZ010000035.1:49962-71109 GCA_037833815.1 Zingiber zerumbet
TGAAGGAAAGTCAAGTAGGTCAAGGTTGACTGGATACTTGACTGAAAGTCCTGGTGAGTGAAGCCAGGCAGAAGGAAAATCCTGGTGAGTGAAGCCAGGTGAAAGACCTAGTGAGTGAAGCTAGGCAGTGTGGAAATTCTAGTGAGTGAAGCCAGGTGAAAGACCTAGTGAGTGAAGCTAGGCTGAAGGGAAGTCCTAGTAAGTGAAGCCAGGTAGTTGGGAAAGACCTGGTGAGTGAGGCCAGGCACGAGGAAATGCAGATGGATCAAGGTTGATCGGACATCTAGTGTTGGGAAGTCCAAGTAGGTCAAAGGGATTGATCGGATACTTGGCACGAGGAAATCCAGGTGGATCAAGGCTGACCAGACATCTGGTGAAAGTCTAAATGGATCAAAAGGATTGACCGATCAAGTCCTCTTATCAAGTCCAAGTGGTGTTTAGGCTTTTACCACTGAACCTATCAAGCCCTCTTATCAAGTTTTCACATCTGCACGCTTGACACACATATTAGATCAGCAAAATAGTCTAACTTTAAACTTCTTTATCATCCATCAAAACACATATTCAATATGGGCGCTCCATGCACCAACAAATTGATCTAGATGGACTTGTTAATTTTGATAGGTTAATAAGGCCAATCAATCCAGTGAATCTAATCAAGCCGGAGGAGCTAGCTTTGTCCAAATGGTTCAATCGTACTATATAAGTGGATTAGTTAGGTCGATGGAAGTAGATCATCCAAGTAAAATGAATTTAAAAAATAATTTACTAAGATATATTTAAAAAAAAAATGGAACCTCCCTTTCTTGCTAACATAAATTATTAAGACAAATTTAAAAGGACAATTTTAACAAATAACGCATATGTATCATGAGTTGGAAAAATAAGATGCAAGAAGATTCTACGACACGCGTTGGAACGAAGGGTTCACCCAAGAGGTGTGAAGTACGTCAACGGTACTAAAAAAAATCAGGGCAACTTTCATTTATTTATTCTAATCTAAAGTAAGAAGTCCTTACATTAAATTTTACTTTCCATTTTCCTTCTTTGATGGATCACCATAGGGATATCTAATTTTGAATCATCATAATTTTTAAATCGGAGGAATTCGGAATTAGACTCTGTCGATATTTACGTATATAAAATTTAGAGATCTATGTTTGTTACGAGAAATCCATGACTACTAAGTTTCTGGTTAAAAAAAAATACCGTTTAAACTCTACTCAAAGGATCTAATTTTTTTTTCTTATTTTTAGTAATTTTTGTGTTTATAATATTTCAGATATTTTTAATATGGTATGTATTTACAGGTTATGAATTGTATATATATAAGTGTCATGTTTAGTTATTTAAGTGATTATTCTTTATTCTTAGTAAAATTTCTTTATTGATTAAAAATGAGAGAATGATGATTTTCACTTTATTTTATTTGGTTACTTTCTCCTCTAAATTTCATCATAATTAATCCGCATGATAATGGAGTTATTTTATTCAGTATCAAAAGATTTACCAATGTCAATTTGCTTTCTAAACTATTAGTTTATAAATGCACTATATACGATCGGATCGAGTTAAGTGATGGTTGTTGAACTCCGGCCACCTCACTCCGGCAACTTGCATTTTCTTACATTTTTACGTAGCATGGATTGATATCCTCACCTTGCTGCCATTGATCACATCCCAGCTTACCTTTGGAGGATCAAAGAAAGATCAATTAAACAATAAAAAAAAGGCCATTGCGAATAATCGTCGTTGCCAGGACAGTGATGAAATCCTTGTTGGAATTGAAGAATCGTAAGACGATTGAGACATGCAGTTGAGTGAGTGAAAGCTTCTTCTCACCAGCTTTCACCTCTCTGATTACGTATACTCTCTTCTTTATACCAACACCTTCCTCTCTTACTTTTGCTTATTACACACGTCCCCCTTTGCTTTCCTCTTATCCTTGCCTTTCTCTTTTCTTTACTCTTTTTTTCTTGGGTCCAAGTGCTTAGGTGGTTGTTTGTTCTCCCACCCTCCCTAATTGCCTCCCATACTTGACTCCCAAGTGAGTCCCCCTGTCCCTTTCTTTCTCCTTGGCCTCACTCTGTATCACCTTTGTCACCCTCGTGCATCTCCTTTTTACTCCTTCGTCTCTCTCCAAGCCTTCAACCCGCTGCAGCTTTCTGAGCCAAAGTGGATGCCTCCTGCTCTTGCAATCTCAGGTGCGTAGGCCTTCGACATGATTGTGTTCTCTTGAGTTGCTAGTTACAGTAGTCTTAGTTATTTGAGCATTGGTCTTTGTTTATCTTTTCTGGATGCATCTCCATTGCTAAATTATTTTCATCCCTTTCTAACCTTTGCTAAATTATTCAGCTTAATAACAATAATAAAAATAATCTCTAATTATTTCAAGGATTTATTATATTTGGCACACAATCAAGATCAATATAATATTTCCAAATCTATTATATTACTATATTTATAATTATTATGATTGTATACCTTATTTAATCTTTCCAATTATTGTTGTAAATAATTTGTATAAATAAACCTATTGGTTTTAGCAATAAGATTATAAAAAAGTTTTAGATTATTTTTTTCTTCTGCCTATTGTTTCTACACAGTTAATTCGACGGCAACTATGCTTTTCAAGATTGTTTCAGCATGGAACAAGAGAAGAAGCAGCAAATCTCAGGATCATTGTATGTGATCTAGTTCATATCTCATGCAACAGCAATGACTTTTTTGACAAGGAACCGTCTTGCAGGGATATACAAGCCTCTCGATCATTGGCAGCTTAAAGGACAAACACCCTCTTTTAAAATCCGCAACTGCTCATCTGTGTTCACTCTGAAGGAGATGGAGGATGCGACATGTATGTTTAGCGAAGAGAACTTGCTCGGCAAGGGAGGATTTGGTAGGGTATACAAAGGTACTCTCAAGAATGGGGAGGTTAGTATTTTTCAGAAAAGATTGGATATATAATTGTTTGCCATTCCGCTATTGCATTTGTTTGTCTCTCATGAAGATTGTAGCCATCAAGAAGATGGACTTACCTCCCTGTAAACAAGCAGACGGCGAACGTGAGTTTCGAGTAGAAGTTGACATCTTGAGCAGGCTTGAACATCCAAACTTAGTTACACTGATTGGGTATTGTGCTGATGGAAGGGATAGGTTTCTGGTATATGAGTATATGCCAAATGGAAATCTTCAAGATTATTTCAACGGTTGGTATATCAGTGAATTTCTTATAAACATAACTTCATGTGCCATGTTTATTGTGATTGCTAATCCAGGAATTAGGGAAGCAAAGATGGATTGGCCTTTGAGGCTAAAAGTAGCACTTGGAGCAGCAAGGGCACTGGCATACCTTCATTCCAGCTCTGCTGTTGGTATTCCTGTTTTACACAGAGACTTCAAATCTACCAATATTCTCTTGACTGAACACTTTGAGGCCAAGGTAATGAAAGAAACTGAACATCTGAGAATAAAGTTTCCATACAGTGACTGGTGAATTGGTGATAACTGGATACAGATTTCTGATTTTGGCCTGGCTAAACTAATGCCAAATGGTGAGGACATACATGCAACTACAAAGCTCCTTGGCACTTTCGGTTACTTCGATCCTGAGTATGCATTGGTACGCATCTACTTCTTCAGATGAGCAATACCATCACATGCTGACAACACTAACTAGTCCTTGACTTTGTTCCAATATCTTAAAATTTCAGTCTCTTGATGGAGTAGACTGCAAGTTTGAACTAGCCTTTTTCCCTGCTTTTATAGAATTTGCTCTCTAATTTTGGCAGACAGGAAAACTCACCCTTCAAAGTGATGTCTATGCATACGGTGTGGTTTTACTTGAGCTATTAACAGGTCGAAGAGCAATAGAATTGAACCAGGGCCCTGGAGATCAAAATCTTTTATTGCAGGTTAAAGACTTAATCACATTCATTCAAATAAATGTCTTCTTTTGTTTTGCTGAAGTGCAGTCCCTTGAGCGAATCAAAGTTTCTATTTCAGGTTCGGCATCTACTAAATGACCGTAAAAAGCTTCGTAAAGTTGTAGATCCTGATTTGGCTAAAGGCTCATATACCATGGTTTCTGTTTCCATGTTTGCAAATCTTGCTTCACGCTGTGTTAGATTGGAAAGCAGTGGAAGGCCATCAATGGCAGAGTGCGTGAAGGAACTTCAACTCATTATTTGTGCCAATATGAGAGTATAAAGTAATTGTCAAAGAACCTAGAAGAATTATTTGTATGATAAGCATCCAATGAAGCATTTCAAGTTTTTTCCCCAGTTACTACAAACAATAAAAAAGCCTATGCGAGCTTAATGTTTTGAAGTCAATAATATCCTTCTGTGATTATGTAGATCCACAAATATCAAAGTAAGCAATATTCTTACAAATCTAAATAACAATGATGAGGTTTCTTGCATTTGTTATAGTCTCCTACGGAATAATATCTGTATCATTTTTTGCAGAATGATAAGAATGGATATGGATGAATAAATAAATGGAAGGATTAAATTAGCTAGAAGTTTATTGTGAAGTGGTTTGGATTTTTATCCTAAGTAATTATGTCGATGGTAAAAGCAACTAAGAAGGATTTGTTGTCACAACAAGAACACGAACATAGTTATGAACGCAATGTAGATACATCAAAAACGAACAAAATTAAAGGATGCATCTAAGGATCTAGTTATCATCATCCATAAGACTATATTCGATAGAAACCAAAACAACAGTAAATGAATGGTCTAATCTAAATCCATATCGCATTAGTTATTGATCATACTTGTCCGGAGTTCGTGCACAATGATCTTCTATAGGAATGGGCGACAATCCAAATCTTGGTCTTATGATGGGGAAGAGTCAAGGAAGAAGAAGCTCTCAAACCCTCTTGATTCAAGAAAATATCCTAATTAGGAAAGTTCCTGCCCTTATATACTAAGTCCATCATATAGGGACCATCAACATAAAGTTCATACATCATTAACAGCCTATTAATATTAATGAACCCGGTTAATAAATCCACATATTGAATCCATATCTAATAATCCAAACCTCATTCATGTTACAAGTATTAGATCACTTAATTGAGGTTTAGTTCCTTCATGATAATTAATTATATATGTTAATCAAGTGGAAACTCACCTTATGACCATGTGGACTTAATCGGATTGAGTCCAGGACTTAATCCTTTTATGATAAACATCACATATAAATCTTGGACCACACATGAATAATTAATCATTAGGAATTGTAAAGCCCAAAGTGCGAAAGTATATATGAATCGATAATGTTTTTTACCTTCAGGAGTCGTGTGGTTTGGTCTTCCGGATCAACACGATTAGCAATTAAATCATCAAAATCGGCTCCTCCAATGAACCAACCAAATAGTGTGATCTAGGGACCATAACTCTTTATTTATAGGCAACCCTATTAGGATTATTATTCTTTAATTTTGACATATTTTTTATTTTAGTTTGTCATTAAAATAGAAATTATCCCATCATACTCTATTAGATACATTAAAACTCAAATATTCAAAATCTTAATTGATCATCCTTAATTGGGTTTAACCGAAGATGACAACTCATAATACATAATTATTTCACATAAAAATCCAATTTTGGATTAATGATCCAACAGGCTTCTTTTACCAATAATGTTGCCTTTCAATTTTGATATGCATGGCTCAAGCTAAGTTCAAGAGTTGGCAAAACAATTTTGTGGACATTCCTGAGCGTTTAACACAAAAATGATCGATAGGAATAACTAATTCAATTCAATGATCAGGATAAAGAATTCTTCGTAAGAGTTGCTAGTAACACTTCACTCCACATGTCAACAGGCCCAGGCAAGCACCAATGCAAGCAGTCATTCACTCTTCCCTCAGCTCTCTTCGTCCAATGTCCCTCAGGATGACCATCAGCCCTCATCATGATAGCTTTTGTGATATCAAGCACCCCAAACTTGACCTTGCCTTCCCTGTGACTCTCTCTCACTCTGGCAATTTCTTCCCTTTGTATGTTCCTAATCTCCCATGCAACATCAGTCAGCCTTATCTGGCTCTCATCCAAGGGACTAGTCCTGTTGCAGTACCCTCCGTCGAACCATGACCCGTTCTGAAAGTGTGAAGGTGTGTAGGTCCTCAAGAAGGTGGTGAGCCCTTCACACTCCTTGCATGTGCTTATGAAGTGGAGGCCTGTTCTAACCACCCTTCTGATGGCATAAGTAACTTCATAACGAGTTAAGTTTTGCTCCCAGCAGTTTATACACCCAATGAGCTTCCCTCCTTCATACAAGTGGACTGCTCTGAAGAACCAGTTGCCGCCGGAGAGAATAGCATAGTCCACGCCAGGAAGCTTCTCTGTCCAATTCCTGCTCGCCTTGTCCAAGTGGATTTCATATGAAGTTACTGTTCCATTTTCGATCCTCGGTATCGTCTCCACAATGTACTCCGTCCACAACACCATGAGCGTGAAATTGTGCTCCGGGAAGTTCCACGTCACGCATTTGTCGATTTCATCCCTGAAAGTGATGCTTGGAATCTCTGCCTGCAACGGATTTGGATGAATTAGAATTTCTTGTTTAGGAATTCCTGGAAGCAAAATGTCTAACTACCTGGGACAAGAGACACAGCAGAGATTCAACGTGATCTCGAGCCAGCGAATCGCCGATAACGGCCATCTTCTTCCCCTTGACCATGCCCAAAAATGTCTCCGGCTCGAACCTCGGTATGTCGCAGCCCTTGGGCTGCCATCTCCAGTAGACGTAGCTCTGATCCTTGCCATACTTGCCGCAGTTTTTTATATCCGGCATCGTTGGGCATGTGGTGTTGGTGTATATCGAACCTCGGGGCTCTTCCACCCACTCACCTTCTGATATGTCGCACGCCTCTCCGATGTCACCTTCACAAGGTAAACAAAGAAGCATCATCATCCATTCTAACTCTGCAACATTCGATCACAAAGCGCCATAAATCGGTTAATTAATTAATTACCAGAAGACAGCTCAGGGGAGGTGGTATCGGTGTCATTAGCAGGCAGAGATCTAGAACTGCCCTGTTTTAGGCCTCCGCTATGACTGACCGCGACACTACTGCTGAATCTAGTTGAGGAGTCCATGACGAAGAGGACGAGGATGGTGGAGATCACCATGAGCCACAAGAAAGGGCCGACCTTCTTCTGGATCACACCCCATTCGAGGTTGCTGCAGGGGAGCTTCGGCATGTAGGAGGAGATCAGAGCAGGAACCATGCTAGCTAGCTACAGTTAGCCAGGAAAATGTCACGAGAGCTAGCTATAGCCCAGTTTTGCAGGGTATATATATAAAAAGAGAGGCCATGCACTGATCCACAACCACTCTTACCTCAGTTGCTTGATCGACCAGTTATCTTCCCTTGGTAGGTCAACAGATGTGGGAATTGCAGATATTTGATTGACTTTGGGTTCGTGTCGCATCTTGGACAAACTAATTGACTTCCTCTGTGGTAGGTGGTCTGGTTGTGGACTAGGCATTCGGCCACTAATGTCCCGGTCTATTGGCCATTATACAAAATACAGCAGTTCTTGCACCAGTTCACCAACCAACCGAGAGGTTTGTTTTAGTGCCTTTTGTATGGACTAAACAAAAAGAGTTGTATCTGCATATGTTTCTTGATGTTGGAGTATACTGTTGTTATTAACTTAAAGAAAGAAATTAATTGTTCATTACTTGTGACCAAACCTCATAGTGATCAGCTGCTCTGCACAACCAAATTAAACCTTTCGTTCAACAAGATATTAGTGTATAAAAATACACGGATTAGTTGTTGCATAGCGTATCTAAATGCATTGAATAGTTGTGCTAACTTTGGCAGATCTGATAGAGAATAGAAAAGCATAGAGTTGTTATTGGTAGACGTGAAATTGGAAAAATGACATAATAAATTCTAAGGAATATATATAGTTTATTTCATTTAATCATGAAAAAATAAATTACTTTGTCTTTATTAAATATAGCTTTGATTAATGAATTATCATAAAAAATTTGAATATAAAAATTGCACCTAAAATTAAAAACTTTTCAATTCATCGGACCATTTTAAATTTTATGCATAAGAAGGCACTTAAGATGATTTAATTCGAACCGCTTTGATGTATCAAAACATATTAAAATATAAGTGAATCATATATGATAGTTAGCTGATGTAGATTTTTATTATTATATATTGGTAATTTTTACTTTTTTATATTTAAGGTACTTTTGGTTTTTTTTATATTTTTTTATTTAAGTCCGTATAAAAATTTTAGGACCGTGAATCTTAATAATTTTTTTTAAAAAAAAATCCTTTCTTTAAAATAGGAATTATAGTCTATGTATTTAGATTTATTTCCTTTCTTTTATACAAATATGTATTTAGCTATATGCAGAAATAATCCTCTATCCTAAGTAAAGTTTTTTATTTTTTGGTAATTCTATTCTTGTCTTATCCTCCAATCTTTCTTCTCATTAGCTTATAAGAATAAAGATTTACATAGGTGAGTCGTAGATTTTTCCCAGCACCCACCTGGTGGAAATGATGTAAATTCGTGGACATCATGAGGCACATAGTTAAGAGGATTTACATAGAGACCTCAGACTTCGAGATTATCTATCCAAATTTTTTGATACATCACATACAAAGAATTTTGTTGATTGGATCAACAAAGTTGAGCGAATCTTCAATTATAAGCAAGTTCCGGATCGGATGAAAGTGAAGCTGATTATCTTCAAACTAGAGGTCTAGCATCAACATTGCAAGAGCAAAGGCCAAGATCAAAGATTGAGAGAAAATGAAAATGAAGAAGATGAAAAGTCACTTTCTTCCCTCTGACTACACTCAAAATTTGTTCCAAGGATGATTTGATTTTGCCATGGACAAAAATAGCTTCCACGCCCGAGATGAGTTGGACGGATTCAAAGATGATTTGGAGAAAGAATTTGACCTAGAAGAATATCAACACGAAGACAAAGAGGAGATGGACCAAGTAGAATCTGATAAACCTACATATTGTAAATTGCAGAAGATATTATAATTAAAAAAAATCTAGATCTCAAGCCAAGGATAATGAGGATAAAATTGAAGGAAATGAGGTAGCATGAAATATCAAATCTTTGAAAGAGTAGAAAGACATCAATCTTTTGTTGTTTTCTCCGTTATTTGCCGAGTGCCCTCATGGTTCAAGTCAAAATACAAAACATGGTAGGAAAGGTGAATACGCTCGTCCCAGCGCTCCCGTAGGCCAACACGAAGGAGATAATCACGTCAAAATACAGAACATGTTACACCACAAGTTGAAATGAGTAGGGAGGTTCCACCGATCCTGCCCCTTTCGATGATGGGCTTCGGCATTGGCATCGACATCAGCCCCTTCAAACCCGACGGCTGGGGTCCTCCTGATATGGCCCCATCCCGCTCCTCCTCTCCAGGAACGACGACGGCTCCACTCTATCGACCAACATCCCCTTCGCCTCCTTTCCCTACTCCGAGAAGCTTGGGCGAGTGGCTGACGGGACTCGAACCCCTAATTTCGGCGCCAATGTCGCTTGTTCCGGAGTCGGAGGCAGTAGTGACTCCTTGTCATCGCTCTGAATGAGTTCTCTGGCTCAAGATGCTCTTCTTGGTGACATCCAAGTGTATCCAGAGAAGGGTACTGTGGAATTCTTGGAAGGACTCCGCGGATGGACTTTTACTCTGATCAACTTTGCCAAAATGAATGCTTCCAAATTTGAAGTCGATGAGTCTAAGATGATAGAGAGGTCGTGGGGTGAGAAGATTTGTTCCGATCCAGCTACCGGACCAATAAAAATACAGGATCGGCTACCATTAAGTGTGGCTTCGTCCGTTTCTGCTATGAATCAATTAAGCAAATTTGGAGTGCTTCTCCACCTTTGCTCTATGAGCAGAATCCTCTTCTTGATCCAATCAGAGAAAGAGAAAAGATATTCCAATACCTTGAAACTTTAAAACCATATCAACTGCTTGAGCAAATGGTTTGCATAACATTCAGAGCATCAGTTAACTTTCTGAACCAAACTTCATATAGGGAATTGAAACCTATGAAAACAAAATTTGATCATCTTGATGTTACAATAACATCAGTTCCCTCACTTTTGTTTGAGTTAATGCTAGAGGATCTTTCTCCTGAGCGTCCACATGAAACTACTCTGGATTCAAGAACGAGTTCTTTTCAATCGGAGATGACTGATGTGTTGAGAGTTGGACCTGAAACAAGTAAATAAAGTACCACTTTATACTAAAGATTCTACACTGATTTTGTTTTGATGGATGCATTAACCTAAATGCAAGAAAGAGTATTATAGTATTTACCATGCAATCTACACCGTTTAATAGAAAAATAAATCCTAATCACAAAAGTGTCTCATTCATATCCATTGAACGACAAAAATAATACTCCCAACCATATGTTCTTATTCCTATTTGTTAATGGATTGGGGTTGATCTTCAACACTCCCCCTCAACACCAGCCTTTTGTACTATGCCAAGTTGATAACCAAACCTTTTGAATTTGTTGGCGCTCAAGCCTTTTGTGAACAAATCTGCAACTTGATCATCTGTATTAATTTACCTCATCCCAGTTTCTTTTAAAGAACTTTTTCTCTGATAAAATGATAATGCACTTTAACATGCTTAGTTTTTGTATGAAAGATCAGATTTTCTACCAAGTGAATTGCCAAATGATTGTCACAATACACTAGAACTGTATAATATATTGGTTGATGTAGATTATTCATTAGTTATATTAACCATGTGCTTTCTTGAGCTGCCATTGTTGCTGCTCAATACTCAGCTTCAGTAGTTGACAATGATATAGTTAGATGTCTCTTGCTACACCAAGAGATTGTTCCAGAACCAAGTTTGAATACATATTCAATTGTTGATCTTCTGGTGTTGTGATCTCCTGTATAGTTAGGATCGCAGTAACCAACCAACTTGTAGTCATTAATTGTTTTTTTTTTTAACAAAAGATCATAATCAATTGTGCTCTTCACATACCTTAGTATTCATCAAATTGATTTCAAATGAGGCTTTTTTGGATTTTGCATGTACGAACCTATCATATTATAACTGCATAGAAAATATCAGGTCAAGTTAAAGTTAAGTAAATGAGGCTGCCTACCACTTGTTGATACATAGTTGCATCTTCTAAATTTTTCTCTTCATGTGTGCACATTTTGAGACTTGGTTCCATAGGTGTTGAAATCGGCTTGCATTCGAGCATTCCAAACCTTTTCAACAAATCTTTAGAATATTTTGTTGACAAAGAAATATTCCTTTCTATGTGTGATCAATCTCTAAACCAAGAAAGTGCTTAAGTTGTCCAAGATCTTTCATTTGAAATCGAACTAATAAATTCTCCTTCATCTGAATAATTTCTACTTCATCATCACTGGTTATAACTAAGTCATCCACATATACTAACACGATTACTAACTTTCCTCATTTGATTTAACAAATAGGCTAGAATCTGCAGATGTTACTAAATAACCACTTTGAATTAAAAATTTAGCCATTTCATACTATACCCTGGGTGCTTATTTCAATCCATAGAGCACTTTTCGTAATTAACACACATATTCAAGATGATGTTAGTTCTGAGAACCTATTGGTTGTGTTGGGATTCAATCAAAGTCCCACATGGAAAGATTTGGTATAAAATCATGGGGTTAAAAGGATGCATGATATCTCCATTGATATGAGACCTTTTGGGGAGAGCCCAAGAGCAAAGCCATGAGGGCCTAGGCCCAAAGTGGGCAATATCATGCCATTGTGGAGATATGTGGACATCCTTCGGATACAACAAATGATATCAGAGTCATGGTCCAGACCAGATGCATTGTGGGGTGACCTTGAACGAAGTTAAGGGTAGTCCCGGAGCTAGTCATGAGTGACCAGATACTCGTGGGAGGCTTGGAGCAAGTCAGGGTGACCGGGTACTTGCGGTGAGGCGAGTAGGTCAAGGTGGTCGGATGCTCACATGTAGGCCCGGAGTAGGTCAAGATGACCGGGCGTGGATGCTTACGGGGAAGCCCAAAGCAGGTCAGGATGACCAGATGCTCGCGGGGAGGCACAGACCATGAGAGTAATTGTGGTCTTTCGTTTAAGGGGAGAATTGTTGGGGTTCAATCAAAGTCCCACATGGAAAGATTTAGTATAAGATCATGGGGTTAAAAGGATGCATGATATCTCCATTGGCATGAGACCTTTTGAGGAGAGCCCAAGAGCAAAGTCATGAGGGTCTAGTTAGAGAAAAGCATTCTTCACATTCATCTGCCACATACTCCAGTCTTTGTTAGCTGTGAGTGCAAGTAGGACTCGTACAGTTGTAAATTTCGCTACTGTACTAAATATTTTATCATAGTCTAGTTTGTACTGTTGAGAGAAGTCACAAGCTACCAATCATGCTTTATACCTTTTGGTTGACCTATCTGGATGATGCTTTATTTTGAAAATCCACTTCCAATAAATGGATTTCACATCTCTTGGTTTTGGTATGAGACCCCAAATTTGTTTTTGCTTTCTTCTTTCATAGTTGTCACCCACTCAAAACTTTATGATGCTTCTTCAAATATCTCAGGCTCTATTGCTTCTTCAACTATGGTTGCATTGACATATTTTGGATTTGACATTCGTGTTCTTATTGACCTTTGAAGTTGAGATTGTGGAAGTAATTCTTCCATTTCACTAGGCTTCTCTTCTTCATTTAGTTGTTGATATATGTTGGTTTACCAAGGACTCTGAGTCACTCTTCGCTAATCATCATTGTCATTTGGACATCTTGATTCATCTAAACTCGACTGAAGTTGAACAATATGCTCCTCATCTTTTGTTGCAATTTGTCTTCAAAGTCTTTAACGTCTGGCAACGCCTCCTTCTCTGAGGACCACCAAGAAGATGCTTTATTGAACACTTCATCTCATGAGTGTAACATCTTCCGCTCGTTGGATCGCAACATTTCCACCCCTTTCTCTGACTATCATATCCCACAAAGATACATCTAAGAGCTTTCTTGTGGAACTTGCTTCCTAAATGATCGAGAACAAATACATACATACACAACTAAATACTCAAAGGTAGCTCACTGTAGGTTTTATGTTCCATAGTTTCTCAAAGGGCGAAATGAATTTCAACCTTGGTTGAGGTAGTCTATTAATGACAAAAGTTGTAGTCCTCATTGATTCAGTCCAAAATCGTCCAGGTATATTCTTGTCATGAAGCATACTCCGATAAATTTCTACAAAATATTAATTTTTTTTCCACTATACCATTCTATTATGATGTGTTGTCACATATGTATTGATGGTATATTCAACTTGCTACTTAGTATTAAGAGAATTCTCTTGAGTTATATTCTCCTCCGTTGTCTGTTCGCAAGCAACAAATCCTCTTTCCTAATTCTCCATCGACTGATTACGTGAACTCTTTAAACTTTGAGAATGTATCCGATTTTTCTTTCATGAATAAAATTCATACATACCTTGAGAAGTCATCAATGAATGTCACCATGTACCATATACCACCAATTGATGGTTGCTTAATAGGGATGAATACATCAAAGTGAATAACTCTAATGGTTCCTTTGCTTTAAACTTTGACTCCTGATATGGTTAATTGGTGTACTTTACCATCCTAACATCTCATACATACCATCTTTGTTCGCATGTCTAGTTGAGGAAGCCTCTTAAGCATCGACTTCTTTATTATCATGTTTAACTTGGAATAGTTAACATGACTTAACCACATATGTCAGACATCCGTTGTTTTACTTTTCCTTATCTTGTCTATATATGCAGACTCTACTGAGATCATGTAGACCGACTCTAATTGTTACCCCTCCATTGTCGGTGTTTTTATGATTTTGAGGTTTCAATATACTTTTACATTTTGATGACCAAATAGAACATAGTGACCTGATAATGTTAATTGAGCCACGGATAGCAAATTCTTCTTCATTCCTAGGACATGATATACATCTTGAAGTGACACTTGGTTAGAATTATATCAAGGTGTAATTATCATCTTACCAATGTGAGTTATTGGTAACCTTGAGTTGTCAGCTGTCACCACCATACGAGCTCCCTTGTATTTAAACAAATTTTGTAACTTTTCTTTGTCACCCGTCATGTGATTTGAGCAGCCTGAATCTACAATCTAATCATTTTTGTAGTATCTACAATCTAATCATTTTGGTAGTCAATTTATTCTGGTGTTGTTATAAAAGCTAATTATTTTCCCTCTGTAGCAATCAAAGATTCAGTATCCCAATCATCTTTGTTATTCTCCTTAAAATTGGAAGTAGCAATATTACTTTGAATAAGCTTTTTCTTGGTCCAATAATCTTTTGTCATGTGGCCCATCTTCCCACAGTTGTAACATTCACCAACAAACATTCTACTATCACTGTGATTCTTTGGAGCTCCCCCTAGATAAGGGCCTCCATTTCCTTGATAACTTTTTACCTTGACACCATCTTTTTTAGATCCACAGCCAATGTGTCGCTTGAAGTTGCCATTACTTTTGCTGGTGTAGAGCGCTCCTCCTCACCATTTAGCGAAACTCCTCCCATTTGCTAAGTCATAGCTTCTTGACCTACAAGTAAATTTTCAAACTCAAGATGCAATGGTTATGTTGGCCATCCCTATATAACAGCAACAAACCCTTGATATTCTGGTCTCAAATCATGGATAATTATTCTTTTTATCCTAATTTCCCCGGTAGGAGCTGTTGGATTTAATTCTGAGCTTCTGGATTCGTCCTGCTACTTGAAGGTCACTCATTGTGCTGGAAAGACTTTGATTATACCAAGCAAGTTTGATTAACAACCTTGTAAAGTATAAAACTCCTCACGATTCAAGATAACTCTACCAAGAATAATCCCCGATCGTTTTGCTCTGATACCAATTATTGAGAAATAGACCCAAAACAAGTAAAAAAATAAAAATTACTTATATTATACCCACAATAAAAGACACTACAATATTTTCGAGGATCACTCACAATTTTAAGAAAAGAAAGATAAAGAGCATCTCGCACTTTATCTTGAAGATTCTATATTGATTTGGTTTTGATAGATGCATTAACCTAAATGCATGAGAGTATTTATAGTACTCACCATGGAATCTACACCATTGAATAAAAAAATAAATCATAATCACAAAAGTATCTCATTCGCCGTGTTATGAGTTTTGGGCGATGGCAGAGAAGAAGCCGCCGGTAGAGATCCGCATGGGCGTGAACGGCGTCGACAAGGTCATGCTCAGACAGGTCCGCGGGAGCTCGGCGGAGGTCTGATCCTTCATTAACTCTGGATATTTCTATTTCATAGGTTGTTTTGTTCTATTTCTATGTTTTCTCTGATGATTGTAATGTGAAGATCGTCGACTGCAGATTACTGTGCTAGGATGCCTCCAGTAGGTGTTTTTGGATCTCATTCGCTTCTTTCAAGGACCTTCGTCTGTTGTTGCATTGTTTTAGTTATTAGCATTCTTTGGTATATTTAAAAGTCATGATAAATTGACATTCCAAAATTTTCAATTATCTCGATTGGATTGATCAAATGAGAAGGTGTGGGTTTTATTTTCCATGTTACAAAACAAAAAAGGAAAACTCATGGAAGATGTTAAAATTTACGGTGGAAAAATGTTATTGTCACGTATTGATTAGTAGACTCTTTTAATATTTTGATATAGGTTTTTTCATAATATTATATATTTTTATCCTATATACTAAGTTATTTAAAAAATATTTTTTAATTACATATAATTAATTAATCATTTAAAAAAATTGGCCACGCTCATATATCACCCCTCTATACTTAAATTCTTAGATTCATCACTGTAATCAAGTAAGTTAGGTCTGATTAGAGCCTTGAAATGCACACCTTTTGGTCTAATAAGTTAATATACCAAGAAATACTTATCTAAGATTGAGTTATGTTTTAAAGATAATAAATAGAATATTATATAGTTGACGGAAAGGAATTAAAATATATTAAAACATAAAGGCAGATCATAATAATTGAAACTATTTTTTCCTAGGAATAAATAGATGCTGTTAAGGCCTCCAAAGTAATTTAGCCAAACCACTATATAAAATAACTTATTTTAACTAAAATAAATAAATAGATATTTTTGCCTTTAAAAAATTTAACATTCACAAAATTAAATAGATATTTTGAATATTAAAAAGGGGGATGGAAGGAAATATCTCACTCTTTCAAAACTCAAATTAAAATAAATAAAAATAAGGGGATCAGATGTGATAATAAATGAATCAGGCGGACCAGTTAGAGTTGATGGGCTTTGCGGATCGATAGAACCGGTGGGTCAAATCCGGCCTAGTTAGAATGTCAAGTTGCTCACTTGCATCCTCAACAGTGTTCGATCAATTGCCCAAATGGTGCTTGCAGCTAGCAGCATCAATTCACCATTCCTCCTTGCTTATGGTAGTAGTTACCTGTAGAAATCCCCCATATCTTCCTGAAGGGAGCATATGCTTTGAGCACTGATGAGCCTTGGCCGATCGCAAGCCACAGGATTATTTCTGTGTAATTCCAATTCAGACAAATCAGCTTCACTTTCTGCACAAGGTATAGTAAGAGGAAGAAACCATATTACCCTGCTAAGTGGAGCAATTTCAATATATATAATCAGAGGAGTTGCTTTTAGATGGCTTTGTATCCTCAAACTATGTGGTTAATTATAGGGTATTGCTGACCCGCCTTCAAAGTTCCTTTTGCATTTTGTAGATAATGATGGCAGAAACTAAAAGATCAGAAAAGTGTAATGAAACGGAAGATCATGCGCTACGACTAGATGGTGGCCTCTGATGATTGAACAACGGACTTTGTCAGAATCCATTTAATACAGAAGCAGTAGGTAGAAGAATTTTTTGAAGCAAAGGTTGATAGATAAGACTGCAGCTTTCCAGCTTAAGCCCCAGAAGCTTTGAGCAAAACATTTCAAATGGGGAGCTCGACGCACATAGCTCTCGATCAATGTGGATCCTGGAGAAGGATTTATTCTACTCGGTTTAATTTCAGCAACTCGAATTCGTGACCATCAATAAGGTCACAGTCAATTGTAAAGGCAACTTCCTCTTTGCGAACAGCACCCCTAAAGCAGACACTACGTCTCCGAAGCATGATGCAAGAATGACACCACTAAAGAACGCCATCATGCATGTCCATCTAAACATCCAGTCTCCCTTCACCCGCAGGAACACTCGGCATCCGCAAGACCTTTTATGATGAGCTGATTCATAGGATTCCTCACTTGGAGAAAGGTGAGTGTGGTGGGAAATGGTGCATGATAGGAAAGCAATCTCTGGCTTGGCACTTTGAGCAAAAGGAAAGCATGTGTGCGGATTGGATGCTTCATTATGTCAACCACAATATCAAGTGCGTGCAAGTTTGGAGCTGCTGCAGACGAGGCACTTGGCTGGAAACACATTCTGTGTGGATGTGCTTCAAATAGCCATATTGGGACAAGTTTAAAATAGACCTCTTAAATGATAACATGAGCAGCTAGAGAGGTCCTATGCCTCATCCTTAACCTTTTTAAAGTGGGTGCAGGGACCCTCTTAATTCTTGGTAGATGCATTCTCTCTCTCTTTCTCTCTCTCTCTTTCAAGAAGCAATGGTCCCAGCTTGATTTGCAGCATTAGACATGGTCCTGAATAGTTCTTGTTCTTGATCAGCAGAAGCTACGCGGGAAACAAAGCCGGGATTGGGATTGAGATTGGGATTGGGATTGGGATTGGGATTGCTCTCTTCTTTCTCGATGAGCTGTACAATAGGTTGGATGTATTGGAGTTTAGTCTGAGTTGGAAGCGATGTCCTTGTCTTTTTTGTTGGTTCTATACCTAGCTTCCTTTCTCGTGAGGGAGCATTTACTGTACATTGATGTGGTTTATCGTACATCCATGGAACAACAACTACTCGGTCTTGGGTAGAGGCCAAAGCAGAGAGCCGAACAGAGCAGGGCGAGTAAAGCTGCTCCGTGCTTTTAAGATACGTCCCTTTGTTGGGCACGTGAGCCGTATTCCTGCTTGTAGTAGACATTTTTTAGGAATTTGCTGAAGGGAGGCTCTTACTTTACACAGGAATCTTAGAATTTTTAATTTCTATCTTATCTTTTGAATTATACCAAAGTGTGCCATAGGTTATTACTAAACCGTTGTATTTGTTGGAATCTGATAGGATACCGAAGACAGACTCTTACGTACGAATTGCCTGCTAAAACACGCTCATTTCAGCTGGGGTCACAAGCTTTTGCCATCAGCCACCAATCTTGAACACTGTTGGAAATTATTGAGCCACGACTCTCATGTCGTGTCCTGCCCTGTCCCTACGGTAGAAGAGTGTTCAATGCTGCTCATGCTGAAGCTGTGCGTTGATCTTATGGATGGAAACATTGTTTGGATTCAAGTTTTGGTCCAGTAAATGGATGGAATTTGTCACCTAACTCGTTCTCAGTCAATTGATTCTTGATTACGCTGCTCACTGAAAGCTTCGTTTACCCAACAGAAAGTGAATGGCAAGCCACATGTCCGTAAGAGAAGCATCCTTTTTTATTGAATAAGATTAACTCAACATTGAAAGGGCCTTATTAACCTTTGTACAAGACAAATAGTGACCTTAGCCATAGACCTCAATCTGAAGTTGGATGAATAGGCATCTTTCTCCAGATGGACATGCATGTTTCAATAATTCATGCATGATGCTTACAATCACACAGTTTTATGTTGTCAGCCAGCTTTGTTAATGGCATCCCCTCTTTACCGTGGCTGTAAAAGGAGACCCACCAGTTGCTCGCCTCCCTTCGACAATCAATTCAGACTTGACTTTAATAATTCCCACAAACAACACAAGCAAGAACAACTACTTTACCACAATGGCAGATCCCCCTCCATTGAGGATCTCAAACACTTTGCTATTGCATTCTGAATCAATAGCAAAGTGCCATAAATTAAAGAACTTCAAGAACAGGAAAAAAAAAAATGTCCTCCCACTCTAGCTGCTGATTAGGCACATTGTTGCAGACCAGTATCCTAATCACTTGGCTAACATCCCCTCACTTTGAAAAATGATGAGGAATCTGCAACTCCCAAAGAGTACTTTCCTACTTCATAAGAAGCATATGGTCTTACTTCCTAAAGCCTTAACCAAAAAAAGGGCAGTATATATAGATATATGTGGTTTCTATAAGCCCTCCTTCCCACCATCCAATGATGAGCAATTGTTGTTCAGTTTCCTTCTTTTGTTAGGTGAAGAAGAAGAGGAAGGGATCCTTTGTCCCATGTCAATTGAAGTGGCTACTCTAAGGTTTGGAAGTATCATAGAAGGTCTCTTTGAGCTATTGGTGATAACATTCTCCATTGACTGATAGCAATTGGCAATCCCTTCCTACAAATAAGAGAAATGCAACACGACACACTTTGTAAGTTAGATAACATCTTTCGGCATCTTCAACACGAGAACTTACCTCTGTCAATCCAGCACACCAAGAAGCTGCAGCTTCAGGGTTAATAGAATCCAGACCCACAATCTCATCAGCTGAGCGGATTATGGCTGCAGCAGCAAGTGATGATGGGCAGTGACTCAGGAACCTTACATCTGTTATGCCACAAGTTTCAGATCAGTAATAAAAAAGAGTTCCTTATCATACATACTTAATAAGATCCTAACTCTGTAACCTTTCATCGTTGCAAGTGTAATTTCAGTGGCCAGCGCAACCAAATATTGTGCATATTTTCCTACTGAGTCGATCTTGTGAACAAAGAAGCTAATGAAAGTGAAAGGTGTGACAGATCGGAGCCTCCAATTCAATGCAGTCAGCACAAGAAGCTCCATTCTGATAATTGTTCGAGGCTCAAAAATAAACTTCGCACCCTCAACCTGAGCTCATTTAAAGAAGAGCAGATCAAGTATTTATAAAGTAAATACATACCAAAGAATTGGAGTTTGAATCCGATTACCTGCAAGTCTAACAGAGATGGAAGAATTGTTTCATCCATCTTCGCAGCCAGAGAGAGGCATGCCACAGATAAAAGTTGCAATGCCCATTCATTTTGCTGCACATGTAGAATCATCATATACGAGGTTATGCACATTTATCTCCAAAAGAAGCTAACAACACACAGTTCCATGATAATAGTACTAGAAAGGCTGTTCTGAAATCTAAATCTTCATCTTCTTGTATTGTCTTTATATATTTCCTTCACCTCATGTCTCATGTCTTAGATAAAGTAAACCCCTTAACCAAATGATCACTTTCAATCAACCAAATCTTAGCAGTACACAAAAAAGGGAAAAAAACATACAAATTGAAGCCAAGAGGATCCTCTTTGATTTGCCTCTATATAAGAGAACCATCAAATTTTCTCTTTTTTATGTATAGGACAAACGAAGTCCTCTATATCCCCAAAATAGTGGCATTTTAGTTCATTGTTCACTCCTTTAATCATATTAAATCATCAAACACTCCAGGTTCGTTGTTAAATCTATGTAAACTGCGAAGCCCTAAACTTCAATCTTAAAACTCAACTCACCGGTAAACGATGAGAAGAGAGGACACGATCCATGTAGTTTACGGCAAGATACGCCGTCAGCGGGCGGAAGCAGTAGTATGCCTGCACCTGAAACAGAAAACGCAGGCTCAATCTAGCAAGTCACCGCCCGAGAAATCCATCACGCACCAGAGGGAAACAGAGGGGGAAACCCTGAGGATCCAGGCGACGGCTTCTTCGCGCGCGGCCGAGTCGAGCGAGTTGGAGCGGAATCGGTCAGGGTAGTCGCGGCCGGGCGAGTAGTCAGCGGCGCACTCGATGAACCCGGCGATGGACTCGTCCGAGTCGTCGGGGAACTCTACCGGAGGCGAAGCAGCGGCCACGGCGCCGCCCTCACACAGCGTGCCCTCGGCGAGCTGGCTGGCGTCCTCGCTGCACAGAAGGTCGCAGCAAGCGGCAGCGGTGTGGTCCGGAAGAGTGAGCGGCATGGGCAACTCATGGCTCCCCCACCATCATGGAGCGCCGCCCAACCCCACCGAGGAAGAAGAAGATGATGATTGTAGGAGGCGATTCTGTTTGTTGGTATATAAAATGGCGGGGAT
>JBBMJZ010000036.1:0-16205 GCA_037833815.1 Zingiber zerumbet
GCAGCCCGGTGCACGAAGCTCCCGCCATGCGGGGTCCCGGGGAAGGATCCATTGTACGCAGTCTTACCCTGCTTTTTTTGCAAGAGGTTGTTTCCAGGATTCAAACCCGTGACCTTTTGGTCACATGACAACAACTTTACCGTTGCACCAAGGCTCCCTTTCATCCTCCCAAGACACATAACATCTATAATTCTTGTCATAACCCACTCAAATGAGAATTGACTCATCATGTTAACCACCAGCCAAAGTGACTAGTAGTTCATTTAGCTATCAAGGTACCTCCTGTATTAGCCCAAAACTCTCATATAGTACCAGATGATAATGTCACATTCTCCCCACTTAAAGGTTTAATATCCTTATTAAGATCCAAAGTCCAACTCAACTCAAACCACAATCATCCACAGTTGATGATATGTAAGGCTCAATGGTAGCTTCACTATCACACAAGATGTCTTTTCCAAATATCTCACCATGCTTGGGATTATCACTCCAATACCAAAAAGTCACAGAAAACTTCAAATGAGAGAATTAATCCATTAAATTGTTAACTCAACCACTCGCCTCAAGTGCAAGTTAATTGAAATTCAAATGGGAGAACTAGTCCGTTGAATTTTGTGATTCAACTACTGGCTAAAAATGCTTAAGTGCAAGTTAATTGTAAATTATACTTCATTAATCTAATCCTACAAACTCCTTTTGTTATCCTAGAACTCTCAAGGTGGGACTATACTAGGAAAATTCTGTTTGAGATGTGGAAGGCATCTTATAATATGAGAAACATTACTTTAAAACCAACCAATTTGAGCTTTAAAATTGTTTACTTGACATGCATGCGTGATGAAACTACAAAAGTGTGTGAAGAGATTCATCCAACATCATCAATACCATTTTACATATTTGTGTATATAGCTCAGACTTGTATATTTGCAATCATGTTCGAACAAAATATAAGATCTGAGTATGAATCACAAAAACAAAATGCTTCCAAAGATAAACTTACTCAGTTATGACCTACATAGCAAGGATGAAAGTTAAATAACTAACCTCTTTGCATGAACTGATCCACCTAAATACCACTGTCAAGAATTCAACACACCATAATGCATTGTTTTAGGAGCAGAAAGCCAGAAACCATTGATGAAGAGTGGCCTGTGCAATTTATTGTCAATACTAATAACATTGAGGATTACTTGCAATACTCCTATCAGTGAAGTAGTCTAAGAATTTAAAAAGAACATGATCAGGAGAAAACCAAAAATGAAGCCCAAAAGTGTCAAACTGAGAACATGCATGTGCTTATTCCCATACACAATAATGAATGAAAGTTACAGACATATATATAAAGAGGAAAAGCCATGCATATTGAAGGTAGCTATTTAGTGGAAGAAATCCATGAATCATGTTACAGAACCCAGCAGCAACCGCAGTAAAGCCAACAATATCCTATACATGCTAATAATAAACTTATGAGAAGACATAGAAGTGAATTGCCATGATATGAAATTAAGATATTAGGAACTTCAACAAGCATATCTCTTTGCAATTGACTACCTACTATTTGAACAAAATTGTAATCAACAAAAGGAATTAATTTTTTAATTTTTTTAAAAAAATACCGTCTTAAAACTCGCAGGTACTTCTCAACTATTGAACCAAACTCAAAGATATTGCAACTATGCAACTGATTAAGATATCTGAATCCATCTCTGAAGTCTGAACTATTAAAAATAGTTGCCTTTGGATGCTTTAGATTTTTTAAGAAAGCCACATAGATGCTTATTTCCTAAGAAGCTTTGATACTGCCAGTTCAAAAAGATCCTTCTTTTACATAAGCACGGAAAAATGATGGTATCTATACAATATACACTGAAAAAGGCAAAAACATTCTATACCAGTTGCTTGAAGACGTTGATATGATACCGACTTTTAACATAGTACAAGCAAACACTTGAATAGGAAAATGACTATAGCAGTGGGTAAACCATCTACTAAAAACAATGACAATGGCAAATGTACTTTTGGGGGAAAAAATGAGTATAGGAGAGGCAAAGGAGGAAGCAGGAGTCATAGACTCCCAACACTTTCAACTACAAATATCAAATGGTGTACCACGTATCAGAATATTGAAACACTTTGTCATTCAAGTATGACCCTATGAAAACTTGAGTAAACTTTTTGCTTATTTTTTTATGCTACTCTTCAATATATCCTTCACCATATTCCATTTTCTTCCAATTATCAGACTAGCAAAAGAAGATGATCATGGGATAACAAGAAACTCAAATCACATACATTCAGCCGAACATGTGATAATGTTTTACTCAATCAATTAGATGAAAATTCAGCAAGCTGCATGGCCGTACCCACTGATCCATAATATCTTGCGGGGAAGGAAAGAAAGAAAGAAAGAAATATAAAAATTTTCATAGATCAAACCAAATCTACACGTAGAATATATGCAGAAACAAAGACCAGAACCACAATCCAGATCAAGAAACAACCAAGCAATCCGCTTAAAGCGAACAACTTCAAAAACGAATATAAACTAAAGAACGAAAAATGACCTAAACCGACTCTGCCGGTAGTGGCGATGGGTACAAGAGAAGGCAGAGGACGGGCGTTGAACAGCGAGCATAAGAAAAACAAAGCAAAGGTAACCAGATACGCAACGACGTAGTGGTCTATGATCAGGAAGGGGCGGTTCTGGGGAACGGAAGGAAGAGAAAGGGCGAAAGCTGAGCGAGGGGGATAGAGAAGACGAGAAGAAAGCGCCGGTTGCCGGAACGAGGAAGACCGAGGCGAGGATAGGAAGAAGGGGAGATTATGACTGACCTTGGATAGAGAGGCGGAGGCGGTTAGTGGAGGCGCTGGCCGAGGAGATTCTGGCGATGGCCGAGGAGGCAGTCCCACAGCGAGCGAGAGAGAGGCGATGGGCCGTTGAGTAGGCTTGAGTCGGGTTCACAATACTGAATCGACCCGGTTCAAGTATCCTGCAAATGCACATCTCGTGACAATCTTACAATTTTTTTCGTTTTAATTTGTTTTTTTTTATTTCTAATTCAACCACTAAATCTTAAATAACTTAATCACAAACTAAAATAAATAAAATAATAAAATAAAATAGTATCGTATATATGTTTTATTATCTGCACACCTCGTGAGCCACCTGGTGATCGTCTAAGATTTTTTTTTTAAAAAAAAATTTATGCTTATTACTATAGTCTAACATCTAAATACTAAAAGTAAAATCCTAAATGACTTAACTACAATCACAAAGGTTTTCTTAAAAAAAATTCAACAATGCACACAGCCACGCACTATGTGTTGCCCATGATACAAGTTATATATATATATATATAACCTTAATATCTTCATCTTTATAACTTCTTTTACTTACGTGCTTGAGTCATAATCTAATATTTATGTGCTTGGGTCATAATTCAATACTTATCTCTATATAACATAGCAGGTTTAACTGTAATTTCATAGAACTCTTTTTTAAGTTTTATGAACCTACCAAAAAAATAAAATTATATATAAAAATTATAATTTTTAAATTTGGATTACGGATTAGTCGGATCAAAGCCACGCAGGCCCGGCTCAAGGCATATAGGCTATTAAGGCCTATGACTAGGGCCTCAATATTATTAGGGTCCATTGATTAAATAATTAAGTATTGACATTAAAAATAATTAAATTGAGTCATTAATATTAATTAATGACAGTATATACATTAATAAATATCATGCTAGCACATTAATGACATCGTATTAATTAATTCACTATTCCTATTTATACCTTATACATATCCTTATTTCCTCATAATTATAATTAGTAAGATTTTAATTTATTTAATTTTATTTCCTTATAATTGTACTTATTTAATTTAATTATAATATTATATATCTTATAAAACTAATAAACACTTTCCTTTTCAGTATTTTAAAAAAAAAATTAGGATCCTCTGGACCACAACCCACAACCCCTGGTTCGCTCTTGGACCAAGGGTTATTTATAGGTGGGATTTTATGGATCCCACCTATATAATAGGTAGGGTCCATGAAATTCCATCTATAAGTGACGTGGTTTATCCTCTAGACCGTACTTTGCGGTCCAGAGGATCTGTGCCCCTCTCATCAATGCTCCGTGCCCCGCACTTTTATGCTATATGTCTTTCTTCTCTCTCGCTGATAATATTTCTTTGTCACTTTTTCTTTTTCTTTCTCGATAATATAAATCATAGATTTTTTTATCCATACAATGTAAAGTAAAATACTTCATAAAAAAAATTAAAATTAAAATTAATAAAGTTTAATTTAGGTTCAATGTCTCAAAAGATTAAATAATTTAACCCTGTTAAAAAAATTTATCTAAATATTAGAGAGAAAACAAAATTTTATATAAAAATAATATTTTATTTTTTAAAAAATAAATTATTTTTTTTTAAACCGGTCATTCTCAATCCCAAATTCAAATGAAAAAAATTTGAGAATTTTTTTTATATATATTAAAAGATTTTTTAATTTATTTTTACCTAGGGCCTCAAGGAATCTTGAGATGACCCTGAACCCATGATTTAATAGACACATGTGATGACGTTAAGTATCTTCATATCCAAAGTTCAACTTGGGTGTGGACTTTGCATTCTTAATTTAAGAGTATATTTTTTCGAGCATTTGCTTTTCGTTCTTTTGACAAATATTCTTTATTTTATTTGAGTACAATAGTTGATGGAGTCCGATCTGATTCAAGTTAAAGTTTCGTCTTTGAAGTTGTTGAATTTTTCATTTTAATTTTAAGTTTTGGAATTTTTTTTGCCCCTAACCTATAAGCCAATCCAAGTCCACCAAGGGCTGACCCACGTGGGTCGTGGACCCAAGCAGATAAGTCCATTTAGACCCGTTTTTAAATGAGTTAATAAAATTTTAACCCAACCCATTTAAATTTTTGACGGAGTCAGCCAACCCGATTTGTCTAAACAAAATTGACGGCTCTAGCAGCATATAGAGCTATCATATGGGCTGATCCGTGAGGGGCAGACCTTGTTTCTTGCAACAATACACTATAGCTTACAATGGTCCAAATCATAGTTCATAGAATTAATGATCCTATGCAAAATCGATTTAGAATCAGGATCAAATCTTTAGGGTCTGTACCTTTGGGTCAAAAAAACACCACAAGATGGTCTAGTTGTAACGTAAACAAAAAATCTATAATATTGTTGTAACGTAAGATCGTACTAATTCTACCGATTCTACTCTGATTCTACTGATCTCACCGATTTTGCTCCGATTCCATCACAAAAGATGAATCCAAATGACCCAGAAGCGATTTGGTATTTCCAGATCATACAATCCATATCACAATTCTACAAATTATGGTCCAAATCCCTTGCTCATGGTCCTAGCTTATGAAACTATGTATGCCTGTATCCCAAGAGATAGCTCAGAGTCACTTGTATCGTCTATTTGATGTATTTCATATGCAACTTGACAGGGTGAATGATGAATTTCATCCTTACAAATCGATCGAGAACTAAATAACAAACCACTTCTTAGGTTATGATTGAATGATTTAAGTTATGAGCCATAGCCTTAAATAGAATGCTTATTGCCCCTAACAATTTTGCACATCTTCAAGATCACTAAAATTCTGGAGTTCGACAAGAGTTTACATTCAGAGCACCTAGTAAACCTAGTTTTAATGCCGTCGGAGAGCGGTAGTAGACTCTCAGAGTGACTCCACGACTGGACAATCACTGAAGATCATAAGAGATCCCAATCTTCCTTCGAGAGATCGATTTTCACAACCCGCTCATCCTCTCTGACTATCTGGTGAAACAGAAAAAGTAAAAGATTGCAGAACATCTCAGGAGTTTGTAGATTCCTCAACTATCCATGGAAAATAAATTACTTACAGTGTGTTCCTTGGAATAGTGGTGGAACCCTAGTATGACTCCGCCATAATACCTGCAACATTTGATACTTTACATCTGGGCACTAAAGGAAAAACATAAAAAAAAAGTTTCTAACAAGCAAACACAAGTCTAGGTGAGCATAAATGAAGAACAAATGGTGTAAAGTTGTGTATGCTTTTCGATACTTTACATCCACGCGCTGAAGGAAAAAATAATCAAACAAGTGAACACAATAAGTTCATTAGTGAGCATCATTGAGAACTTCAGGCATAGAGTTGGCTCTTTTAGTTCGAATCATGCAGAGTTCTTTCAGCTAACATGATCATGAAAGGCTTTCGATCTATGGCCCTTCCCCTGATGCAATGTTCGAATGCGTAAGCTTATTGGCGGTAGAAAGCATAAGTCCAATTTCAGCTGCATTTCATATCCACTTCAGAAGTCCTATAGATGGTTTTGATACCAAATTTGTACCCATACTTATTTATCATGAAAATCGCCAGTTGAAAACTAGGTAAAGTGGAATATAAGTTGAACCGTATGGTGTAGCAAGGAATGAATGTTAGAATGCATTCAGATAGAGAAACATTGGGTACCTTTTATCCTGCGGGGACCATACTCGCACAACTTCACCGACACAACTCTCGAAATCACTCTTTCTTTTGCGATCAAGAAGAGAGCATGATCCTTCAGAGTGTAGAAGAATTTTAATTATATATTTAACAAACAATTCACAAAACACAGTATATTCACAATTGTCTGAATCATATGATGCAATGATCAGTTAAAAACAACAGTTACTCATAATTCAATAAATTTGATTCTGTCTTACCCATATTCGGTCTCCCACTTTGCAAATCCTATAAAATAGAATTCCAACATTAATCAAATTTGGTTAAGAGGAATCTTTCAATTTTGTCACAGAGAATTTAGGAAGTATTGTAAATCTCAACTTAATTGAAGCGGGCATAAGAAAAGCGGGCATAAGAAACTTACGGTTTTTGCATAAAGAAGCGACTTTGAACTGGGAGCGGAAGCTGCCATCTGACAAAGTATTAATTCCAAAGAATCATCTGAAGTAGGAATTTTTAGCTTTCCCGGTTTGCTACCCAACTTCTTCCTGCAACCTACTGAACCGCAATAGCAATTCTGGTCTGCTCCAAATTGTACAAACCTGTGAATCAGAGGGACTTCTATCGAAATCACAAAAATACTCTCCATGAAAAAAAATGTTTAAGGGGCAAAAACATTGATGTAAACTTACTTATAATCATAGGTCAGTTCCTCCCCCTTCTTTATGTCCCGGGTTGCAAATATTCCAATGCGGATTTCTCCATCAATTGTCCTACATAAGGAATTGTGAGAAACAGTTTGTAATTTTATGGATTCTATGACAAAGTATAGAGGATAACCATTTTTGCATCTCAGTATTAGGCTGGCAGCTATGGTTTATAAACCTAGACTTGTTTCCCTTGAATGTAGCATCAATGACCATGTCCCTACTGATCTCGCACAGGTAAAAATTGGTATCGCCACAATGTTTCATTTTCCACAGCCTTTCCTCGCATGTTTTGTCATCAATCACTGAGAAGATTTAGCAAAGGAGAGAATACAGTCAGAAATATACAAGTGTATATATATATATATATATATCCATCTTGCTGCCTATTTGAATATATGGTGATTATTATCAAATATTTACCTTCACCAACATATTCAATCACAAAGTCCCCTCGTTTTATATCTTCTTCAGTTACTATCCCAGCTCCGCATTTCTCTGTCTACAAAATAAAGATCGGTTTCATACAAGACTGATAAACATATCTAATTTACAACTATTTGTTTCAAAGGAACACGATTAATGGGAATAAGATAACCCAAGAAAGGGTTTCAAATTGAGAGTCAGTGTAGGGGCAACCCCTAGTAAGAGAGGGATTGGCACCATGTTTGCATTCAAAAGTGGATTATCAAAGGTACCGTGAGCTAGAGTAAAATTTTAAAAGTAAATGAGTGCTTGATCATCTGACTTTCGAAATTGCTTAGTAAGTGAATCAGTTTGTTGATTAACTCTTACCCAATACCTAGCTCACCATCCAGTAATCTCATTATATAAGCTTACCAATCTATGAAAAAAATCATATCATACCTTCTCTTAACCAGGCAATAATCATAACAATATGTCAGACTTTTCTTCCATAGGTCCAACAAATAATCATACATCACTAACAAAAGTGCAGAAAGAACTATTGACTAACTATAACTACACTTTGTTGTCAGGATGCTGAACTGTTAGGTATAAAACATAATCATCATAAAACTTAAAGCAAATGATGGCAAGCTAAATAGATGCATATACAGATTGTGAGAACCAAAAAAGTGGAACTAGATAAAATTAAAAGTGGTTCCATCTAAGCCAGTCATTTCCGTATTCTAGTTAGAAAATTAAATAGATGTAAATACTATATCATAATTATGAGCAGGAAAGCAAAACCAGACAGAGTTCTTGGAGGCCGAGGACAGAAAAGAGAGCAAAATTGTCTTTGAAATTTAAGTATATGAGGATCCCTAATTAAGCCGATCTACACATTACAAACAGCTGAGAATAGTTAGGAATAAAGAATCTGTTGATTTGAGGCCATTGATAGATATTGGTTGAACACACTGTTACTAAATATTTGCCGTTGCCTTTTTTCTCAGAATAATCACTGTAAAAACTGTGAACAGACTCCGTTGATAACATCCAGAGCTATCCGAAGAGGAGAAACTCAAACAAAAAGATGGGGCAAGGACATGGTCAAGATTTGTACCTCAATTAGCTTCATTTGCTTCACTGGTCGGTACTGGAACGGTTTGTTAACACATAGATTTCCACACTTGCAACTCATAGAGCAGCAAGACAAAAGCATCCTGTTAACCCAAAGATGTCATTTGTTGAGATGCACTGTAGTTTTACTCCAAACTTCGAAGTGAGTAAATATTAGGAGAAATGCAAATCTTTAAGGCATGTAGAGAGTCATTCAGGTCACACAAGAAAACTGATTAATGGGTGAACAGGCAAAAAAAGAAATTATTCAACTAATTTCGAGATTGTGAATATGTGGGAAGAGGAGATGCTAATAATAGACGATGCTCATCCGTCGATGATGGTTATTGAATAAGGTTATCTCATCAATATGATATAATCAAGTTCCTAAACACTGGGTAAGACTTACCCACAAAGGCAATCTTTTCCACAGACGGCTGGCATTCCCGGCGAAAGAACGCAGGAGCAGAAAATGCCCTCATCTGGCACGCGCGTTTTCATCTTCTTGGTGAGATAAACATCTTCTTTGGTCAAGGAAAACAATTATAATCGACAAAAAAAAAAAAAAAAACTGATTCTTAATCCATTTTCCTTCTCAAATCCCCTCTTCTAGAAATAAAGGCTTGCTCACGAACAGTTGCTGCGGTGGAAAATGTCGGATCACACGCACACCAATCAGAATCGTTGCATGAAAGGACGGAAAGGGGGCGATGAACAAGCAAAAGGATACTGCGCCTTATTGCGGTGTAGCTCGTGTAAGGCGTCAATTTCCGCTGCTTCAACCAATACGGGAGTTGGAACTCCACGGGCTCGTCGTCTCCGAGCCGTTGCAGAAGCTCTTGGAACAAGTCTTCGCTGGAGAGCTTCTGCCCGCCCGATCCGCGTCAAAGGGGAGAAGTAGATGGATTACGAAGACGCTAAGAGCATGAAAAGGACGATGGCAAGCGGAGGAGAAGATGCATACCTTCTTCTTCATGGCGGAGACGGATCAAATCGCCGCTATGGATTGGAGCCTCTGGAAGGAATCCATGGCGAGCTACAGGAATCGAAGAGAATGCCGTAATTTTCTTTACTTTACCTTGGCTTTCTCTCTGTTTTTTGTTTTTTAACTAAATAGTTGACTCAGCCGTCCGTCCTTAACCATGAATCCCTAAAATGTTCATTTTGCCCCCTGCCAGCTAGATATTCTCAATTGGATCCCATAAGAGTAGTGGCTAAGACACAAGGTGTTACAACCATTAGTTTTGACATTCGAATTTCGGTAAAGCTGAGATAAATATCTTCTTTATATATTAGTCACTATTCCAAAAGCTGGTAGCCCCCTATGATTTACCTCTTCTGTGTTAGTCTTGGGACAGATTTACAGGAGTACTATGGGCAAACATATTCATTTTTTGCCACCCTTCTCAATTGGATCCGGCGGTAACCACCAATAGAAACTACTCTAAGATTCCTTACAGATTAAGTGGTACATGATTCAATAAACTTTTTTTACCTAAAATGTTAGTTTTATTTTAATTTCCTTAATCTAAAATTTAAAACCATACCAATTGTTTAAAAATATTTCATGCATGAAAAAAAATGTTTTTTTTTAAATTGAATAAATGTATTCGTGTATTTTGTTAAAAAAAAACTAAAAGGGCATTTTGTTTCTATACCATAAAAAACATTTATCTTTTAAATTTATTAAAATAATATTTCATTAATAATTAAATTTCCAAAAATCCCTCTTTAAAATAAAAAGTTTTTTTAGATAGAAAATTATAGATAAATATTATTTTAATGTTTTTAAATGATATAGATAAAAAAAAGATGTTTTTTTTTTAAATTTTTTGCCTTTTTTTAATAAATAAATTAGTTCATTATCACCAATAAATTCATTACATTATCAATAAATAAAATACATTAAACATAATTACACAAATAATAAAATTACACAAATTCCACTTAATTAACTTATCACAAGTCCATCTTCTATGTCTTCTTAATCAACAATTTTGAATCGCCAAGAAACGCTTGATACCAATCGGCCGAGTACTTTGGAGTCCTTACTTGTGTCTCATAATCCACATGATAAAGTCCGAACCTCAAACTATACCCGTATAACCATTCGAAGTTATCGATCAAAGACCATATGAAATACCCCCTCACATCAGCACCTTGCCTATCGCCAAAATTAATCATCATTAGTCATTAATCAAGTTCATTAAGATCCACAATTACTAACAAATAAAATTAATTAATTAGTTAATTATATACCTAATTGCTCGATACAAAGAAGTGAGGTAGGTTTGCAAGTATTCCACTCTCTCTTTATCATTTAACAGTGTTTTCAATGGATGGTCGCTGCTTTGTGGATATCCTGCGTAAAATTTATATTTCATAAATAATTTTATATAAAAATAATAAAAATATAAACATTTTCATTATTAATTTTCGCATGTAATTAATGAACATATATATACTGACCATTTTCTGTAATAAATATGGGAATATTTTCGTATCTTTGCTTCACGTACATCACGACCTTCTCCATGCCACGTGGAACTACAAAGAAGTCTTTCATGGCCGTCTGTATGTGTAAAAACAAATAAGAATAATTTAAATATATGAAAATTATTAAATTCTAAAATAATTATATAAAATAAATTTCTCTCGCCTTTTTTCCAATGGGGACTCCGTTTCTTTCTCCGGTAGTGAGAACGAGGGCATCGCCTTGGGGCCCCACGGAGCCACACCCCGGGCAATCTTTCGCATAGAGACTCGTATAATGATTTATTCCAATAAAGTCCAATTTACTTTGCAATTTTCTCTTGTCACGCCCTGAAAACTTTGGCAGTCTGGACCCTAAAATTTGCCTCATTTCAGGAGGATAATCGCCGCGGATAATGGGATCAAGAAACCTGCAATTATTGTTTTTTTAATAACATTTTTTATGCATAATTAAGAGAATAATTAAGATAATTAATTAATTAATTACCATGGAGTATTAAATGCTAATGCTCGTTGAGATGCCTTGTAATCCTCCGTTATATTCCTGAGTGGCTCGAACCAAGTGGCCGCCATCACAATTCCAATAGCACCTCCTTGATTTATCTAATTTAATAAACTTTCAGGGGTAAATTGCCATAATTTTCAAATGTATATTTTTTTTTAAAAAAATACAATTTTCCTACCTGATACTTGCTTCGGTAACTTTCTACTGCAGTAGCATGGGCCAAGATTATGTTATGAGCCGCAATATAAGGTTCGGTGCTCGAGTCGCCCGACCAACAATTGCCAAATTCATGCGAACAACGGTTGGGGGGAAACGATCCGAACCGGTATCCATAAGTGGCTACGATGTTGGGTTCGTTGAAAGTCGCCCAATACTTGACTCGGTCGCCGAATTCCCTAAAACATATATCCGCAAATTCTCCAAATTCCTCCCTGGTAGATAATAATTTGCACACACTGTGAGCTTCATTTTTATAAAAAGATAGCATTTTTTTTTCTAAAATATGCAAAAAGGGCCTCACTGTAGTTGCGGGTTTAGCCATCCACCGTATCTGACTTCGAGCTCTTGTGGAATGTCATAATGATTCAAGGTGGCAAATGGCTTTATTCCTAATATTTTATTTTAAAAAATCAAAAAATATATTCATTAAAAAAATAAAATTAATCAGTTTTTTATTAATAATGTTGTGGTTATAAGATTACCTTTAAGCAACAAGGCATTAATAAGTCTGTTGTAGAAAGCAATTCCTAATGAATTAGTTCCTCCAAGCCTCCCTCCTGCCAAATTAAAAATAAATAAAAAAATTAAAATTTAAATAATAGAAAATAATATAATTTTTTTAATAAAAATACTCACTTGGCAAAATTCTCGACCATGATATGGAAAATCTATATGCATTGACTCCAAGCGATTCCATTAATTCTATATCTTCCTGTGCATAATTAATATTTTCACTCAATTAAATCATATTAATTAAAACAATTATAATTAATTAATATTTATGCATATTTAGAAAAGTATTGGCACCATGTAACGATGGTAATGATCGTCTGCTATTTCCGCATTGCTACCGTCCCTTATTCGCCCTGAATATATAATAAATAAATAAATAAAAACTCAAATATATATATATTATTATTATTCAATATTAATAATATAATTATACCAGGAATATGTGTGAGTATATCCCAATTGCTCAAGCTCTTATTGTCTTCGGAGTAGGCTCCCTCGATCTGTATATAAATATATAATGCGATAAAATAGAAAAATTATGATTCTATTATTATAGTAAAAGATGATTATACTAAAAAATTATAATTCTAGCTAGCTACAAAACGGAACAATGTAATTTCTTAAATATATATTCATACTTGAAACGATGAAGTTGAGGTGCCAAAGAGGAACGAGGAAGGAAAGTAGCTCCGATCAATGCAGACGACCGACAAAGAGAGCAAATCGATCCCTATCAACAATTGCACTAGCAATGCTAGCAATCTCTTGGTCCCCATGACAAACAGACAAACAAACAAATAAATTGTCTTTCTATCTAGCTCTCTGAAATAGATCGAAGTTAATTAAGGGAAGAAGAGAGGGGAGATTTTGCAGGAGCTATATAGTATTGCTTGGCGATGGACTAAATCAGCTGGATGCGTTTAAGGATTACATTAACACGTAATTAATTAATAATTAGGATGAATATATCCAAAGGCTAATTGCTTGTCCATTCAAGTATGCATGGCATGGACGTTAACTTCCGTACGATGACTATGATCCATGCAAAGTCAACGTTCCAAGTTTTTGGGTGGAATAGTCTTCGAATTTATATCGATCCAAATGGATAATTGGAGGAGAGTTTGGTCGGTTTGGATAAAAAATTAATTAAGACTTTGTTAATAGAAGAAGAAGAAGAAGAAAATCATGAGATTGCGTGGAGTGGTGGTGATTAATAATTGCGTGTCTACGAGTTAATCTAAAAAATTCAGATCAAGATCTGACTGTAAAAACACGTGGAATTAATTAGAACAAATTTGGTATATTTTACTTCAAAATTTTCTCCACAATATCTCTTTCTTTTACTTTGACCAGAAAAGAATTTGTTTGTTCGTGGATCCAGCAATGGTTTAAGATAAGATGATTTGCCCGGGCCTCTAATGGATAATAAAGAGATCGATTTAAGATTTGAGTTTGAATTGCGGCATATTGCAGAGGATTTTCTCTTCACTGAGGATTTTCTCTTAGACGATCTATATCGCAGCATCAAGACAAAAAAAAAAAAAAACCATTGGTTCATTAATGACACCATTTGGGCTGATTTCATGTCCTTGTTTTAGGTTAATCTCTAGTTATTATCAATTAATCAAACTATCAATATTGCATTTGTTAGGACACTGGGAGAGTTAGAGGGGGCGAATAGTTTCTTTTGCTTCATGATCTTGTTGCTTTATTGTAACAGAAAACTTGAAGTAATGTTAACATCTCCGTTTACTTAGTATCTATCTCCTAAAGATGACTACTTAAGGATCCACGCCATGCACATAGCTCCATTATAAACATACATTCCTTTTCAGAAACAATTCGGAGGCGGAGAAACTTCTTACAAGCTTACAACAAGAATACAATAAAAATAAGGAAGTAAATACATAATATAATGAACACCTTGCTAGCATATCTCTTAGTTGTAAATGTTTCTTGATCAGTTGGAAATGCAACAATACTTCTTCCACAACATCGCAAGAACCGACGGAGAAGGGCGAAGAAAAAGAAGTGATTTGAATCTTCACAAAATCCTTTATGCCACGCTGATTTAAAGCTTCTAATCGATTGACTTTACCCCTAATCGATTGACAAGTCAGATCAGATCAAATACAACCATCCAAACTGCGCAATGACTCTTTCTACTTCTCCCAATTGATTGGCTTGGGGTGAATCAATTGGCCAATTGATTCCCTAATTCTCTGTGTTTTCGTGAACTAGCCTTTAATTGATTGCCCTAATCGATTAGGGATGTCAAAATCGATTTCCCCAATCAATTCCGTCTCTTTACGACAAATTACTACCTAATCGATTGACCCAATAGACCTTTATTATCGTGAATTTCCTTGTGAAACTAAGCTCCCAATCAATTTAGCACTACATAATCAATTAGACCAATTAATTAGAGATGTTGTAATCGATTGCCCAATTGATTCTGGTACCTTTTGTGCTTTCGTGAATTAAGCCCTAATTGATTAGCTTAGGGCTAATCGGTTGCCCTAATTGATTGTTCAACCTTAACTTACTTAACCCAAGTCTAGAGTTCTTTTGCCCAATATCCGATCAACCATGATCTCTGTTGGAAATTTCTTCATCAAGTGTCTAGTCAACCTTTGACTCACTTGAACTTTCCATATTGTGAGAACTTTCTGTTGAACTTTTGATCACCAAGTGCGGTTCTCCTTAATTCACTTAGATTTTCTTCTTGTCAAACCTCAGTTAGGATTTTCTCTTGCCAATGTGCGGTCCTACTTAACTCACTTGGACTTTTTTTTTGTCTAACCACAGTTAGGACTTCCTTTTGCTAATGCACAGTCTCCTTGATTCACTTGGACTTTCCTTTACTTAACTACAGTTAGAACTTTCCGTTGCTAATGTGCGATCCTCCTTGATCGACTTGAACTTTCCTTTGTCTAACCGTCGAGTTAGGACTTTGCCTTGTCTAATCTCTAGTTAGGGCTTTCCCAGTCAAGTATCTAGTCTTCCATGACTTACTTGACTTCTCTCTCCCATATGCGACCATTTCATTCATTTCTCCTTTATGCATTGTGTCATTGGCTTGACATTGATATCAGTCTGCATATCTTCCATATCATCATTTACTCGGCCTATGTTAGCACTAATCGATGGGTCCACATGCCTTATTGCTACATTCTGATCTCACTATTAGTGTCATTAGGTTTTGATGTCGCCTTGGGTGATGTCAAAGTCCTAAATGAGTTTGACATTAGCTGGTGTTCATGTAGATGATCATGAAATTATGTCTTGAAGGAGAAAGGATCATCATTAACCTAATCCAAAGGATCAACATAAGCCTAACCCAGAGGATCAACCTCAGCCTAAACCAGATCGAGTAAAGGAGCTAGGAGGACATGCCTGACATTCTTGTTGATATTCTTCAATTATCTCCACCTCTAGCCCCTCGTACTCTAGAGGATAGAGTCATCAGACTTGAGGAGTCTTTTACCCATCTTAAGCAGTCTTTGACTTGTTTTCGACAGGAGATGTACAGTTTTAGGGAGGATAAGTAGACTTGTCACCTCAAGCTTGTTGGATCGTGAATGTTCGATAGAGAGGGGTGAATATCGATTCGAAAAGCAACGAGTATAAACACAGCGGAATAAGAAAATTGAACACAGTGGATTTACTTCGTTCGGAGCTTGTGACGACTCCTACTCGAAGGCCCGTACTCCGTGAGTACTTTCGTTGGGCAATTCACTAGCAATTCGAAATATAGA
>JBBMJZ010000036.1:50425-68938 GCA_037833815.1 Zingiber zerumbet
AAATTAGGGTTTTGGCTCTGATACCATGTTCAAAGCAAAACCTAAAATCTCGTGTCTTGGGAACCCCACGAGTTAGGCCTTTATATAGAAAAGACGATATACACCAAAAGACAAAAATACCCCTTTACTTATTCTAACAAACGTTTTAGGGGTTTTTTAAAAATACTTGATACTTGAACATTTTTGAAAATAAGGGAAGAACGAGATTTTTAACATATCCTCAAAAACTTAACTTTTAACCCATGTCCTCCCTTTTGATATACATCAAAAACCAAAGTAAGATAAGTTTAAAAAAAAGTTAGAAAAATTGAGGATGAGCTTTTGAAAAAAAAAAGAAATTTTGAAACAGTTTTTAAATTTTTTGAAAAAGATTGTAAGATAAAAACTTTTTTTAAAATTTTAAAAGGCATTTTTTTCAAAAAAAATTAAAACAATTTTCAAAAGTAGAAATTTTTAAAAGTATTTGATAAGGTTAAAAGAATTTTAAAAGGTTAAAAGATATTTTTAAAAGGATTTTAAAAAAAAATAGAAGTAGAGGAATTTTAAAAAAAAAGTTAAAAGAAATTTAAAATTTTCTACCCTAAGTCCTCATATATTTATTTTTGGGCTCTACTTAAAAGTCTCATAACAATGGAGATATCTTCCATCTTTTAAACTTATAATCTTTTTTATATATTTCCAATGCGAAACTTTGATTGTATTCCCAACATAAAGGGCATTGAGGCAGAGCTTTCAAGACAACTCATCTATCTTTGTGCTACTCTACTCGTGCTCCTAATGCTCTCGTGCTTTCTGCACTGTGACATCTACGCACTGAAACTTTGTCCTTCAATTCCAATTAGCAACATTTTGAGTGCATTCTTTTATTACTATTGTTGTCATATTTTGTTTGACTTTATGCTTAAATTTTTATATTATTTTTCTGTAATGTTTCTCCTCCTCCAAAGGCTTTTTGGAAAGGAGAAATTAGAAATAAGAATTAGTTTTTTTAAGTTGTTGTGTGTGTCAATTTCTGCTCTAATGGATAAACTGCTAAATAAGTCTTACATGCTCAATATTTTATTAAGTTTTTTGCATGCTTACATTGTTTTGCTTTACTTGATTAAATCTGTGCTAAGTTTGCTTTTAAGTATTTCCACTGTGCTACTCTATTTATTCTATTGCCTTTTGTTATATTAGATAATTTTAGTTTATAAAATTCGTAGTGTTATTCACCCTTTCTAGCATCGAGTTCTCTATTTATTCTATTGCCTTTTGTTATATTAGATAATTTTAGTTTATAAAATTCGTAATGTCATTCACCCTTTCTAGCATCGAGTTCGATCCTACACTTAGCATTCTCAAACTCACAACCATGGTCACTGCAAATTTGTTAATCTTAAGCCTTTTTCATTTTTTTTACTCGGTTATAAAAGGTAATCAAAAATTTCTATAATGCTGTCCTTATGTTTTAGAAGGTGCACCCAAACATAACTAGTAAAATTATCAATAAAAACTAGGCAATAACAATTTCCATTCAGAGAAACAGTCCTACTACTGTCAAACAGTTCCACGTAAATTAATTCTAAAGCTTGCATAGTAGAATTTAAATTCTTACCTTTGTGTACCACTTTCATTTGGCATGCCTCACATATTCTGTTCTTGTGATAACTTAGCCTAGGTAGACCCCTCACTAACTCTCCTTTAGCTAGCCTTCCTATTAATTTCAAATTCATGTGTGTAAACTTTGCAGTCCAAAGCTAGGCTTCTTCTTCTTCTAACATGTAACACTTGGCAGAAAGTTTAGTAGCACATGATAATGAAGTATTATAGATATTTTCTTTCCTACATCCTCTTAATTCAATATTACCTTCAATCCTCTACTGTTGCCAAATGACACACTACTCTTATGCGTGTACCTTTTGGTTGAGAGAGACATCCTTGTACATGTACATGGAGTATCCACTATCAACAAACTAATCCTCCGGACGCTACACATAACCTATACCTAATCAAATGTGAAAAATAAGATATTTTGGTACTCAAATATTGGGTCTGATTGTGTCACTTACAAGTTGGTTGGGAACCCAAGCTTTCACAGTTTTATAACTAAGAGAAGATGATCTAACATTTGATTCTTAATTAGTAGATGAAACACTATAATTGATGTATATGTTACCTCCCTTGGTTTATAACTGAGGTCAACCTTGTTTGCTCCAAGTATCATATCAGGATATTTTGAGCTCAAGGCATATTTTTCTAAACATTTCCTTAAATATTCTAGCTGTAATTTCAGTGAAGAGTTCTCTTCTTCAAGTTTTTCAACTTCAAAATAACTTGCTTTTTGAACTTTACAAGTAGAGGCTTCTTGTCTCAATGTTCTAAGTTGATTTTCTCTTTAGATTTTTCTAATGATCTATTTAGATAGTTAATTGTAGAATGACAATCATGCATGCCTTGTGGTCCAGTTTAACCTTGTGTTTTGATATTTAGCCAAAGAGTTTAAATTAGGGCATAGAGTTTAGATTTAGGTGCATGCACGAATACACATGGAGCTTTGGGAGCTCATGACTCAATGAGAGTGTATGATGTTTGCTTGGTATGGCCAAGATGGAACACTCAGTGGATTAGAGGTTCATTGATATAAGAGAAGCATGGTATAGGATATCCGAGGGGCTACAAAACGAGGAGCACTAAAGCGGTGTTAGAGTAGCTCTAGAGTGATGACCTTGCATGACCAAGTTGGCAACTCAAAAGATTAACATTTGTAAGTGGTCGGTGAAGGTTACATGAGGCAAACCGAGGGACAGCAAAGCATCGAGATAACAAGGACGACAACCAATGGAGATGAACTACGTAGGCAAGAGGCGTGAAGGATAGCATGTGGAGGGGCTTAGGACTTGAATTCATTCAAGGGACGTATAGTCTGATTGTAGATGGCCAAAGAGAAGTCAAGCTGCAAAGTATACGACTCTGGTGAGCTGAGAGTTGAGTAATGTATCCATGGAGATAACGATAGAACTTAATATGCACAGACTTGATCTTAGAAGTGATTGTAGTATGGGTCACCAATCAACTAGTGATAGACAACAGTCAGGTAGCTGAAAAATTCAATAGCCTAAATAGGTTCAGGATTTAAGAGTTGATCAGTTGAATAGTATGAAATCTAGGTAATTGGTAGTTCAGTCAATTAATAAAATAGTTAGTTGAGTAGTAAAACAAAACTCCAAAATTATGATAAGTTGGACTTTTTTTTATTTGGATCAGTTGGCTAATGTGAATTCAAGCTGACTAGTGGAGTAATTGATTGGATAGCCGACTGAATCTAGGAACTAGCAAATAGAATAGTTTTATTCATGGCTAAGTCAACTAGGTAGTCGACTGATGATAGGTTTTAGCCATTGATTGTTGTCATGGAAAGTACAAAGAAGTTGTTACTACAATAAGGTTAGATCGAAAGACTAGTCAACTAATGGTGCAAACTAGTCAACCATTTGGCGATACAAACACTTACAGCAAAGTTTCAAAGGCTATAAAAGGAGAAGTAAAGGCTTCAAGAGCGGTTGAAATAGAGTAGGTTAAAACCTATTTAAAATTGTATTTTCTCTGAACTTTCTTCTTGAGAGGTTTCTCCCGCTCTAGTAGTTGACTAGAAGGGGAATGACAGTAATGTTTTCCGAGTGATCGACGAACAGTTCATAGGTCATGAGTAGGAACTTGGGGATTATCAAACGACATTAATTAAACATGTTAGCAATTTTGTAATTTTGGCTGCTTAAATATTTTATTTATGTTGCGCTAATCATATTTGACCTTGCTATTGAAAGCAAGAGTAGTCAAAATCACACTTGTCCTAATAGTTATGTCCATTAGTTGATTGGTTCAATCCTCAAATCTAGAATTGAATGAGAATTTGAAGTTTATAAGTCTGAATCCAACAATCAACTTATGTACCAACATCAATTGGATCCTATTCTAATCGGAGACTCAATCTTTGCAATGATTGAGTTTCGGTTAATGTTAAGCTTTATCAATGTCTCATATGTATGATTCACTCAACTCTCAAAGCTCACCAGAGCTTACCGTTTGCAAGTGGCTTCCATACATTCAGGACTTCCATGCCTCTAGGTCTTCATTGCTTAACATCTAATTTCCATGACTTAAGTATTCCTGAACTTCCTTGCCTAGCATCAGATTTCTTCTGTAACTTGTTAGGACTTCATCTTCCTAGGTATTCGGTCTTTGTTCACCTACTTGGATTTTGTTCACCTACTTGGATTTCCACCAATTGCACCTGCATATTTAACACACATGAGATCACAGATATTTTTAACTTAAACTAACCATTTACAATACAACATACTTTAGGAATATGATTGCACTAATAGGCTCTAAGACCGCTTGTAGATCAAAATAGAGGGTATAAGGAGGTGAATAGCCCGTACAAATAAACTTATAGCATCCAAATCAATTCCTTCTCAATCTACATTGGTTTTGCAAGTAAAAATGGCAGCAATGACTGAACAATTTTCTTTTACAACTTTCCTGATTGGGAAAATAGATATATCAGCAAAGATTGTTCATCTTTACTATGACAATAACAACAACTTAGCTGAGAAATATATATCTTCTTAATGGCAATATCGTGGAAGAAGATTCTCATGGTCATGGGCATTATGGTGGTGCTCATTTTAGGATGATGACTTTGTGACAAAGACTAGTTTGAGACATGCCATTTTAAAGTGGGCAATCAACTTCATTTGAAAACCTTCTAGACGTTCAGCTGTGCTAACCGGGGATGATAAGAGATGAGTGCACAAAGACGATGCCTTTGCTGCTGCAAAATATTATTGCTGAGCTCAAATGCAAACATAAGGAATAGCATTTGTGATTGTACTGAAGGAAGGAGACTAGAGGTGGTTTAAGTGTTTAAGGAGCGTATTTAGGATCATCATCACCTTGAGGTGCGAAGTAAACTAGTTTGGCCATATCCATTTGCATATGGCGATTGAGAACTTTACGACGACATTACCATGAACTGCTCTTAACAGAAAGTTTGGCAATTGAGGTAGACAATCAAATGGTAAGTCAAAGACGGTTCACTGGAAATCTTCACCCAATGGGAAGTTCATAGTAAAAATAATAACAATAATAATAATCCTAATTAACTATTCCTAAATGATCAACTCAGTCCTACGAAAATTTTCCGCCGACTATCAGAGTAAATCGGGAAACGCACGTAGCGGCCAGCCCAACATTCTTTGGAAAAATTTCTATAAATACACCATAATTGAGGATCGAACCGTAGATATCTAAATGATCATCTAGATATCCTACCGTGGGACCATAACCCCGGGACAGAAGTTCATAGTAGACGGTGAGCAAAGTGGACGAGCTGCCTATATTTGCTTGTGGACTTAGATCCCACATTTTAGAATCAGTGACGAACCAACCAACTGAAGGGTCCAAGCAATAGATGCGGGCAAGAAATGTTCTTTATAGAACGTTTAGTTTGTACAAGTAACCCCTAATAAATTTGTGTGGGATAAAAATTTTCATTAAAATATAATTATCAAATTATTTAAATTATTAATTCTCAATCAAAATATTCCTAAGCTTTCGCACGTAGATAATATAATGAAAGAAGCCATCATATAATTCCAACACAATGTTACAGGTAAAGGTCATCATTCCATATGAATCTGGCTACGCCAGCGGACATGAGAATGTTTATTCCAGTAGGAAATGCAAATTATCCCAGAACAAATAAAAATTTTACAATTCTGTCAGAGTGCTGTTGCCTCCCATGAGAAAGCCAGTTTACATAATGGTTTCTTTTTTTGCATTCCTTTTTCATTGTTGGATGATGATATCGGTTCAGAAATCATCGAAACAGCTTCTTTCTTCCGTTATCTTCTGTAATGATGCTGCAGTCAATTCTTGTCTTGAGAAATCTTCAGATTAAAAAATCTGCATTTATCTATTCAAAACGAAAAACTCCAATAAAAAATAGTCGACAACAGTGTAGCAAATAATAAGGCAGCAATTGCTGTTTTTTTCCACAATTCCGTGAGAATTAAGCATGTATTGGGGCTCATGTTCCGGCACTAAATCATTAAACAATTGAAAATTGGTCAACTGACTCACTAAATCATTTGCATGCATCTTGTATTGCTTTCCTTATCATCACCTTCCCCTAGTTTTCTACTCTGGTAAACCAAGCCTACCAAGCCAAAATGAAGCGTTATGCCTATCCATTCAGATACTTGCACGAGTCATCGTAAAACTCTCCCCTAACCAAAGCCAAAATCCTCATATAGGGTCCCACTGCCTGTGCTGGACGATCCAACTAAGGTCACTTTTGCACATTCGTAAAGTGCAGCCGCATAATCCCACTTGTCTTACGGAAAAGGATGCCAGTCTAAACAGACTGGATGCTTGGATGAGATTAACCCTCCGTGGAAAAACTTGATCAACACATTTCACAAGTGGAAAACAGGGGACAATCAAAGAGACAGTTGAATGCCATAAGGCACAGGCTGATTTACACCACAAAATTCTAAATCCTAGAATATTTTTCTTGCTACTGAGAAAAGTAGAGTTTGAACTAGCATGAGTTTACTTAAAACTTTGAGATTAGAGATGACTCCCACTGCTCCTGTGGAATCCAACTAGCATGAGTTTACTTATAACTTTGAGATTAGAGAAGACTCCCCCTGCTCCTGTGGAATCCTATGATACTAGAAACTCATAAGCAATTACCTCAAAAACGCCTTTTCTGTTGAGGATAATTAGGATTCTGCATTCCCATTCCTGGATCTTTTCGTCTCAACTGCTTTTAGTAGACAAATATGAACAACCAAATCAGAGGGGGGAAAATAAAGGAAAGTTGCTAAAGATTACCTGTTGCTGATGGCCATGAGCACCAGCTCCACCCCTTTGCAAAGGAAGACCACCAGAATTTGGAGGAGCGATGCCAGCTTGGGATGCAACGTTGAAAGATGTCATGCTTGCGTTTGGCATCCGTTGCATCCCAACCATATGTATAGGCCGAGGCATGGATCTCGAAGGACCAACAGATGCAGCAACATTTCCGGAAGCAGCATTTGAAGAAGACACCTAAAAAAGAAACATTTAAATATTTTACCAAAGTAAATTACATGAATATTTACTTGATTGGAATTTTTTTAAGACAATTGATATCTGGCTATAGATCCACAGCATGGTCCATATATCAAGGAATAAGTTCAAGAATAGTTTAAACATGAAGAAGATACAAACTACAGAGAACAATTTGAAACTTCGATAGTGATATGGAACCAACAAAGGTAAAACAAGAATGACAGTTCCATACAACTCTAAAAATCTAGAAACCAAAAAGTAAAATAAACACTTCAATTTAGTTTAATTTGATTAGAAAATCTTTACTAATGTTTTAGTAATTGTCTATTAATACTAGAACAAGTGTCTTGCATTGGAAAGGAGTATCAACACTTGCAACACTGAGCAGGATCAACACTAGAATTTCCCATCCTCATGATAAATATTACTCCTACGAAATTTGATATTTGAATTGGTTAATCCATGTGTCTATTAATAGACATTAGTTGAAGTCAACTGGAAGTTTGACTAGACTAATTAGAATTGGAACAAGCATGAGTATAAAATATGGATCCAAAATTAATTTCAAAGAGAATAGTGAAAGATTTGATAATTATGAGATTCATAACTCATGAGATTATGGAAGATTATAAAGGAATTAGTCTGACAAACTAAAAGAGTGATGAAGATTACATTTATCAACATCAATAGCTAATTAATGGAAGAACCCATGAAAAAACATATATTCTTTCATGAAGAAAGGAAATATTTGAGAGGTTAATCAATGGTTGACAAATAGTTTAGGAAGGTGAAAAAAAAATGTAATTAGATATTCTGATACACATTTTATGGGAATTAATTTTGTACAAATTATGTGATTTCTTATTAAGAAATATAATAAAGTTGTTCCTAGATAAATAATACAAACATTTATAGAGGAATTAAATCAAATAAATAATAATAAAATAAAAGTTAATGTTAAAATTTAATGAATCAAAACTTAAATATTTAAAATTTTCAAAATGTTTTGATACACTTATTTTTTAAGTTTTAACCAATTATGTGATTGCTTATTAAAGAAATACAATAAAGTTGCTCCTAGTAAAATAATATAAACATTTATAAAGGAATAAAATCAAATAAAAATAAAAAACAAATACATGACTGTGAAAATTTAATGAATCAATATTTAAATATTTAAAATTATTTTAAAATATAAGTTAATTTGTTCAAATTAAATATACTAAATGTTCATCAAAGAAAAAAAAAGAATAAAGTTGTTTGTTGATGAAAACAGAATAGAGATTGTTATATTATGATTGTGTTTTACAAAAAATTAGAGGGAAGAGTTGATGGGAATCAGGCCATTAATACTTAATTTCAATTTTAAATTATTTATGTTCATAAGGAGAAAGTTGTTCATGGATGGAAACAGAATGGATTGCTAAAGGAAATTAGATGGGAATGAGGTCACTAATGCTTAATTTCAATTTCAAATGGCTTGTGTTCATAAGGTTTACATTTGTCTCGGACCCCAACCAAAGTTTATATTGCTCTTACCGAAACAGTAAATAGAGGTGGCACACTTACTACAAGACTAACATGTAGCTTTTTCATGTGCAATCTGTTTTTGATTTTGACGCACAGGGCCACTGATTAACATTGAATAAAATGTTAAAAAAATTAAACCAAGGATTACACAAGCAAATATGATCATGCCCATTAATATACTTCTAAAACTATTTAATCCAACATGTAACCAATGTTATTGATGATATATTTGTTTATCTAAATAAAGAGTTTGCTCTAGCTAACTAATTACACATAACTTCATATGTTAGAATTTAAGCACGTATTCAACTAAGATACAAATCATGAGAACCACCAATACCAACAAAGTTTGGATGAGAAAGGCTGATAGACAAAGTTAATATTTGTCCAAATCTATAAACAAAAATCTTAATTCATCCTTAATAAGGCTAATTAGTCGCCTATAAGTGGATTTAAGAGGTACCTCAATATCCAAAGGGTGAGTTAAGCAGGCTCCCAAAAAGTGACCCATCACATAGCATCTAGATGTGATGCAGAATACGAATTACTCTCACAATGTTGTGGATCAATATGGGGTAAATAAGCTAGTCTATCATAATAAGATTAGCAACATGGAATATAGGAACTCTTTCGAGAAAGGACACCAATTTGTAGATATCATTTATTAGGAAAAAATATTTAGCGAAAACAAAATGGTACAGAGATAAGGCTAGAGAAATAAGTAAAGTAGATATTAGAATTAGGTTTACTTCAAAAGTAAAATGCAGGATTAATTTCCAAAGGGAAAGGAAATACCTAGGGAAACAAGAATTTAGAGGATATATTATGGAGGTAATGGATAAGGAAATATTCTCCTAATTTATGATTCGAATGAATCAAGCATGTTAATACTTGTCTCCGCTTGATATGAGTGAAGGCATTATGTAAAGGAGCTGGGGAATCTTTAGTCTGTTACTTCCATATCTCCATTCCTGCCTGCCCAAGGAAATGGCAAGAATTAGAGCAAGAGAAGCTTTTCCCATACTTTTTTCCTTTGATCCTTCCATTATAGGAAAATGACCATACAAAGACAAGGTCATCAAAGTTGAAAGATCTAAATAGAATAATTGTGCTAAAGTTGATTTTAGAAAAATATGAACATATGTTATTAGTATTATATTCCACATGTCTCCTTTTGATCTTTCCATTGTAGTGACAATATGTAGAGATAGTATTATTGTGCTAAAGTTTATTTTAGGAAATAATATATTAAACAATCTGCTCCACAAGTAAGATTGAATGATCAGATCATAAAAAATTTTGGGGGAAAAATAGATAACATTATTCATGGTGTCCTACGAAACAATTGACAAACTTAGAATAGGAGATTTAAATGGACATTGGGGGGTGATCCTATAAGTATAAAGGGGAACGTAGAGGTTTTGCATCTATAAGAAGTACAAAGGGGAACGTAGAGGTTTTGGTTTTTGTTGCATCGAATGAACTTATGATTGTACCCACTTTAGAAGAGAAATGAATATTTAATTTGCTTAAAAAGTAACAACAATCATAGTCAGATAGATGTTTTCAGTTACTATGAAGGTAGATAAAATTATGTGTAGAAATAGTAAGAAAATACTTGGTGAATGCTTAATAAACCAATACCGGCTAATGGCATTAGATATGAGTCATAGAAAATGTAATAAAAGGAAATTTTATTTCTGAGATGAATTAAATGGAAAAACTTTAAAGACAACAAAATAAGACTTTTCAAAGATAGAATGATCAAAGAAAAAGTTTGGAATGAAGAGTTACTAATATTAATGTTATGTGAACTAGATGGCAAATAAAATTAAGAACATAGCGACAACAAATTTTACAAAGTATAAAGGTAGGTGTAAGAAATATAAGAGTTTAAAGACTATAAGAAGTAAAGCTTATACATTATCAAAATTATAGAAATGAAGATGATTTAAATAGTAATAAACTATAATTGAAGTAAAAAAGTTAAAAGCATCGCAAACTTTAAGGCATGCAATAAGTTCCATGATAGTGAAAGGACTAAATATCAAATTACAATAGCTCGAGAACGAAAATTTAGAGGCTCAAATATTGTTTGATCCATAAAAGACGAAAAAACAAAAATTCTAAATGATGATAATGCGATTAAGGAAAAATGAAAAATTACTTTTATGAACTATTTAATGGCAATCTACAATTAATTTGGTTCAAAAGATTGAAAATTATGGTAAATATAGGAAACATAGATTTATTTGTAATATTAGATCAAGTGAGGTTAAATATGTTTTAAAAGAAAATGAAGGTGAGTAAAAGTGTAAGTCTAGATATAATTCCAGTAGGAAGAGTTCAAGCGATCAAAGTGTAATTTGATTACTAAGTTATTCAGGCTCAAAGTGATTTCTAAAAAGAGATGGAAAGTATTTTAGCGTCTATCTATGAGAATAAAGGTGATGTACAATGTTCTAATTATAGAAGAATTAAATTGATAGTAAACCATAGAACCATGGAAAGTTATTTCATGTCTATGATCAACCATTTATGTTATTTATTAAATTAGACAAGAAATGAAATAATATGATCAAAAGAAGGATTTGCATATGATTTTTTTATTCAAGAAATCCAAAGGTTCCATAAACAACTATTGTTGTGAGTTTTAAAAAAATTAATTCATTTTCTTATCTTTTATATTTACATACATATGCAATAAGAAATTATATTAGCAATAAATTTTATTGTTGCGTGTTATTTGCAAATGATATTATGTTAATTGATAAATATAATTAGATTAAAATTGAAGATCAAATTGGGGAGAAACACTTTAAAAGTATTGTAAGTAGAACGAAATCTAATTAAATAAAATTTAAATTTAATTAAAAAAAATTAATGAAATAATTAATATGAACAAATATAAAATTCCAATAAGAGATTTAGACACAAGTTGACTAAATGGTGTTGTTTTGATGTCATGTTGTGTTGCACTCTTAAAAATATTAAAATGAATTTGAATAAGCAAGATTTAAAATCTCGACCTGTATCAAGGTTTTGGTCCCGAATCGGAACGATACAATTTCGGTACCATATCGCGTCGTAACAACATAATTTTGGTATTTTTTAAATATAAAATATATTAACTAAAAATAAAAAAATTAATCTAAATATTTAAAATATATATTAAATTACTGAGATAATTTTATTATGTAATAATTAAGTCTATCTAAATTGTCTCAATCATAGCTAGGAGCTAATTAAAATATTAACCTAAGTTATTTAAATAAACCTAAGTTAAAACCTTTCCCCTCTACCCACCTGTTTTGCGTCGCGATGCGTCATCAACGTTTGCATGTGTTGTCGCACAATGCATCTAGACATGTTGGGCCAACGCAAAGCCTCCAGATGCGTCGCCGAGCCTTGAGGCACGCCGGCATAGAGGCATGTTGGTCTGCGAGTGAAACGAAATACGAGATTTTAAACTATGCAAATAAGTTTTAATCCCTATAGTCCTCATCATTAATGAGCTTATTGCAAGTTTAAAGTCATTTGAATTAAAATTTTAGAGCAATAATTTATAAAATAGTACAACTTCTAATAATAAAAAATATAGTAATTAGATAGTCAAATAAATATAAAATTTATTATACTATATCATGCTGATAGTAGACTCGACCACGGGCCGGGTCTGGCCCGGACCCGGACCCGGCCCGTAACCGGGTCAACGGGTCGGTTGCCCGTTGACCCAAATACAAGCCCGGGCCGAGTCCGGGCCAGACCCAGCTCTGGGTCGGGTCTAGCCCTAACTCGTGATTCTCTCTCACCCTCTCGCCCTCGCTCATGATTCTCCTCGCTGTAGTCGCCCTAGCTCAAATATTCTCCTTGCCACGCCCTCCCTCGCCACAACAAGCTCTCACAGGTGTCGTCCCTTGGCGAGGCAAAGCTAGGGTTCCACCCTCCCGCAGAATCTCCTCACCCTCTCTTGCCGCAGAATTTCACAGCTGCCCTCCCGTAGGCTCTCGTCCCTCCCTTGCCGCATCTCCCTCCCTGCAACAAAGCTCCTCGCGTTTCATAGGCCCTCGCCGCACCCTCCCTCAAGCCTCCCTCACTTATCTCGCTAAATCTAAGGTTTCACGCACCTCTCTCACTCGCCGTGACGAAGCTAGCTTGACCCTCGCCGCGTCGAAGCTAGGGTTTCACACCCTGCGATGAAGCTTCATTGCCAGTAAAAGCTCATTTTTAGAAATTGCATAATTACTCTTGCTTTTTCTATTGCTTTGGATCTGTGTTGTACCAGTAGATTTCATCATATTGTTTATGATAGGCTTGTATTGTTTCTGTTGTAAATTTCAAAACATGATTTGAATATGTTGTTTTCCTTCTGAGTTATACCATTAGCTACGATTATTCTATCGTAATATGAATGGATCTCAATTTGTTGAACATGTGCAGTCTGATTTGAGCATTAGTTTGTATTAATCAAGTTAGCTATGATGTTTTGAGTTTATAAGAAATAAGTTGTAGTTTTTATTTATTTATCTAATTATCTATTGTCAATTATAATGTGAGGGCACCGAAAGATGGAAGAAAATAGGGTTGATGATTAGGAATACATTCCCCAAGTTGCAGATGATTGAAAACCAACAATTGGAATAGAATTCTCTTCACTAGATGAGGCATATTCATTCTATAACTAATATGCACAAGAAGCCAAATTTAGTTCAAGGATGCACATGAGCAAGAAAAATAAGATGACAAATGAAGTAACATAGAACCAAATTGTATATTTTAAAGAAGGGCATACAGATCTAATATGGTGGAATAAACATGCAAAAGCTAATCAATGGACAAGGGAAAGAGCACATGGCGCAGTTAGGATAGGTTGTAAGTCAAATACTGCATTTATCAAGAAAAAATTGGACCTAATTGGGTTGTCAGTAACTTTATAGAAATCCATAATCATCCACTCTCGATTCCATCAAAAGTGCATTTGCTATGCTCACATCGTAACGTTTCGGCAGCAAAGAAAACATTGATAAAACAGTTTTCAGAGGCCAATGTACCAACTATTAGAGATAAAGTACGGAGGGCCTGAGGGAGTAGATTGCACAGAAAGAGATATTATAGAAACTTTAAGAAAAATCTAAGGGATGAACAAAAGGGTATTGATGCTGAAACACTTATTGAGTTATTTACATTTGAGTAAGAGAAGATTAAGCTTTTTTCTTTGATTACGAGAATGATTCAAATTACTAGATTTAGTAGGTATTTTTGGGTTGATCATGTATCTAGAAGGGATATAGTGTATTTGGTAATGTAGTAGTATTTGATATGACATATAATACTAACAAATATGACTTAATTTTGGCACCTTTTGTAGGAGTTAATCATCATCATCAGACAATTATTTTTGGTTGTGAGTTTCTAAGTGATGAGAAAACTGAGCATTTTGTTTGGTTGCTTAAGAAGTTTATAGAAGTCATGCCTAAAGGTCCACCAAACGTTATCATCACTGATCAGGATCCTGCTATGATAAAAGTCATTGCATAAATTTTTCCTTAAACAGTGCATCAATATTGTTTGTAGCATATACTGAACAAATTTCTAGAAAAAGTACACCCTTTGACTCTTCGAAATTACTATCAAAGTATAAAGAATGTCGTTGTAAATTCTAGAACACTTGATAATTTTGAAAAGTCATGGGAAGAAGCTATCAAGTGTGCTAACTTAGAGAATAATAATTGGTTGTCGTTGATGTATAAATTGTGACATAGATGGGTGCCAGTATATTTTAGTATGTATTTTGTGTTGAAATGTCTAGTATTCAAAGATCTGAAGGCTCACATGTATTTTTTAAGAGATATGTTTTAAATAAGAAGTCATTGATGAATTTTTATCATCAATTTTAATAGAGCACTGAGACACCAAAGACACAATAAGTTAGTTATGAACCATATTGATATGAATCAGCATCCCAAGATTAAGACAAAATGACCAATGGAAACTCAAATGGTTAAGCTGTATACAAAAAAAATGGCTGGAGTTTCAAAGTGAAATGAGCGAGAGTAATGGTTATTATGTGCAAAAGGCATTTACAGCAGTTGACTTAGTGGTTTACCATATGATGAAATTTCAAAGTTCTTCCTCCAAACCAAGGGTCCTCATGCATGACAAACAAAGATACTACATATCGTGTAGCTGCACGAAATTTGAATTTGAGGACATTTCATGCAGTCATATGTTAGCTTTTTTTCATATCAACCAAGTGTTTCATTTGCCTGATACATATATACTCAAAAGATTGATATAAGATGCAAAAGTTGGAGCAATATATACTTTGGGGGAGCAAAATTTCATCGATAATCCAGATCCAGAAAGGTTTTTAATGTCAAGACACTCGAAGTTATCCTATAAAGCTTCAGTATTAATTGATCTTTCTTAGTAAGAATAAAGAGATATGAGAAAAGATTGAAATTATCAAAGGAGAAATCAACCTCAAATTCCAAGCTATGTCATGGATGCAAATATCGAGGAGTGTCACATGACAAGTGCAACTGTCCAAATTTATAGCAAGGGTATGTATTGATTAATTCTGCATTTCTATTATAATTTTACTTGCAAACACAAATTTATTTTATTACATTTTGTAAATATGGCAATGTGTCAATTATCATATCAACTAAAGCACATATGAATTAGATTTGGCATCTATAGTTGCTATTATCAAAGTTTTAATATGTTAAATTATATTGGTTTATTGAGAAAATGAAGTTATTAATTGTCTTTATTGTTATGGGTTCTAACAACATGCGCTAGGATGCTTGTAATTATCTATGGTTAGTATTCATCTATTTCGTCTGTTTATATGTATGATTGGTTCAGTGCATTTATTGTATTGAGGTGTTTGCATACTGTATGCTTCTTGTTATTTGGTGGAAATTTTGATTTCATGTGGCAGCCATGTTTTTAGCTGACCATGTCTAATTGTCCAAATATTCAGATTGCCTTGCCAACCATCTATCCTCTAATCAAGATCCAAAGAATAGCAGTTCTGCTTAAACTGAAATGTAAAATTTAAAGCCCACATATTCTATATATTCTCCAATCGTAAAATTTGCCACTGTCTTGTATGTGCTGGTGCAAAGACAACAGATCAACCCGTGTAAAAGTTCTACCTGCTAAATGATCAGAGCGTGTTAGCTGTGTTTTATGTTTTATTCTTCTTGTATGTTGTTTCTTTGCTGATCATCAACTTTTTTATCATGTAATTTCTGAATGACATTGTCGTTTGTGAACGTCAAAATTGTACAACTTAATTTAAAAGTTGAATACAATCTTATTTTTCTTTTTTTGCTTGTCATTGTTGTAAATATGAGATTCACCAGAATAGACGAGCAACTGCTTCTTAACTGCAAGTTTCATTGACCCTTTAAGAGTAGCTTTCACCTTGTCAAAATCTGAGTTTATGCACCTCAGAAAGTGATCCGAGGGATTTCGCAAAGGACAAGGAACCCAGCATAAGCAAAAACACTGTCGATGTAGGAGGCTATTGAGATAATCATTCTTGGTACTGATACATGAATGACTGGAAAGATTCAAGTATTTACTCTAACATTATTGTTTCAACTTGAACTCAAATAACATTTCGGTTTGATTTTCAACTCAAACAACAATTTGAAATGACATAACATGTCTAATCACTATCACTAATTTCTAAAAAGTCAAAAAGTTGTTCTATCTTTTTCAATGTATCCTTTAACTTAGTTTTCTTTCCTGACTTTAAAAGTTTTCAATCTGAATTTAATTTGATCTCGAAGTTGCAGTTGGACATGATGAAATGGAAGTTGATGCAAATTCTATATCTGAGTGAGTTTGAAAAGTTTTTTTTGTGTCTCATCTCTACTTTTGAATAATTGATGTATAACGCCCTTAAAGCCAATAACTTAACTTGATGCTTCTATCCACATTTCATAAATACTCGGATTATATCCAACAAATACAACATATGTTCTTCCCAATATTAAAACAATATTCAGAATTTTGTATAAATAAAATATTAGAACTTAAAACGAAACAACTTACCATTCTTTGATAAAAGGAAACATTGTTTTGCAAGTTTACTGCACAAAAGAAAACCAATCTGAAAAACAAATGAGGTTATAAAACTAACACTATTAATTGCTTTTTTAGTGATCACCAATAAAATTACGTAATTTTCTATTGGATTGTGAGAGGGGGGAGGGGGTAAATCACGTTCGTCGAAAATCACGAGTTAAATGAAGTAATGCAACGGAAAAATTAAAGAAAGATAGCACACAACGAAAACTCAGTCGATTTTACTTGATTCGGAGCCTTCAACGACTCCTAATCTAAGACCCAGGTCCTACGAACCTATCGATGGGTAATCTACTAAACACCTCTTCTGAAACTACCGGAAGCGATAATCGAGTACAAAATAGGGACAATGTAACAATCTACACTTCCCTTTAAAAGCGGTAGTATGAAAAATTTGCAATATAATTAAAGTTACCAACAATTTTGTCACACTGGTATGTTGCTGTTATTGGTGCAGGTTGCACTAATAATCAAGTTTTGATGTATGATAAATAGGTTAAAGTTAAATGTATTGTTTATCTAACCTTCTACCAAGTGTGCAGGAGTTGACTAGTCTAAAAGATCTGACACCAGGCTGAAATCCAACTAGGTCTACAGGACTCGATAGCTGGTGCGAAGTCCAGATAGGTCTGCGAGAGTTGATATATGGTTGGAAGTCCAGTTGGGTCCGCAGAACCTGACAACATGCCGAAGTCTAGTTGGGTCGGCGGGACCTAAGAACTGGCAAGAAGACCTGGTGGGTCAAAGGCAAGTCAAGCGACTATAGTTGTTAAATGTAGGTAAGCAACTGAGGAAAGATCCAGTGAGGACATGTTCCCTATTGAGGAAATTATAGGCGTCGGTCCAACTTAGGTCCATTTGGAAAACCTAAATTGAGACCTTGACTAGATCCTGCTCTCAGAGAGACAGAATCTAATTACTACTACTATTTTATTAATGTTATGCTAACTCTATTTTACAAAATAAACATATTTTTTATTGCTTGGACTAACCCTTTTTTGCAGAGAAGAAACTGCTGAAAAAAGGGAGTCCGGGCACAAGGACTCTAGGCGCCCGGAGCTGGTTCAGGTGCGTAGACCAATCTCGCCCGGGCGGGTGTCGTAGGCACTCAAGAGGTCCGAGCGCCCAAAATTAGTCCAGGCGCATAGACCACAAAAGTTATCCTGAAGCTAAGTTGGAGCGCGACGATGGGTTGAACCCACGTTAGCGGTCTAGGCGCCTGGAAGTGGATAAACTTTGTGGATGAAGTTTTGACGAGAGATTGCCACGTCAACAACGGTCCAGGCGCCTGGAGGGGTTCTAAGCACTCGAAATGTGTCTATATAAGATCCTTCAACCAGCAACTTCAGAACATCATCTACTATAACTTTCATATTCAAGTGTTGCTCCGAAAAGGCTCCGACAATACCGAAAGGCTGCTCTGAAGTTCGAGGAACGAGAGACTTCTTTTTTCTTTTTGTTTGTCGGTAACAAGTTTTATTTTCAGTTCTTGTACTCAATCTTTGTAATCCATTTATAAACTGATAGTGATTGCCCAACAAAAGCGATTGACAATCGTGGGCCTTGGAGTAGAAGTCGTCACAGGCTCCAAACTAAGTAAAACTTGGCGTTGTTAGCATTGTCTTTTTGTTTCCCTTTCCACTGCATAACTCATTTTAACTTGTGATTTTCGACAAATGCTGTTCATCCCCTCTAGAGTATTTACAATCATACAGCTGTCGGTCTGCTGGAGATGATCAGTTGACTTGGAAGCGTAACTACGTGGCAGACAAACTTCTT
>JBBMJZ010000036.1:100070-127888 GCA_037833815.1 Zingiber zerumbet
CCTGCGACGTTACCCTTCCCGAACGCACGCAGACTGAACAGGGGTTTCAAGCGTCGACTCCTCTCGCGCCGTGTCCCGTCCACGCCCAGATCCGCATGGATTCGCTCGCTGATCCAACGGACCTAGAATTTGCCTAGTCAGCATATGACGTGTCCGTTGGAAGTCACTAGTGCCCCACGTAAACGTGTTCGGCCCTATATTATTCAGGTAATATTTTGGGTGATTCTCGGGTTTCTTTTATTCTCAGTGAGGGTTTACATTTACTTTTTTTTTTTTTAGGAAGTAAATTACTATATATAATTTGTTTCCAAATTACAATTAATCATCTTTAGGATTTTAAATACATTTCAAAATTAATTTTAATTTGTGTACCACGGATTAACAATTTTATTTGGAAGCGGAGGAAAGAAAAAAAAGGAAATTATTTTTTTTATTTGGAAGTTGTAAGAAAGTGAAAAGAAAATACTTAATAATATATTCATTTGACTTTTATAACCTTTATCAAGAGATATATTTATTTTGTATTAATTTTGAAGGATATATTTGGTATAAAAATTAATAATTTCCTTTTCCCCCTCAATTTCCTCTTATTTTTAGATGAAAAATTTTTTAATTATGAAAGGAAAATTTTTCCTTCCCTCACTTTTTTTTCCTTTACATTACAAAAAAACTCCCAAACATTAATATTTTTTACTTTTCCATCCAAATTTTTTCCTATCTCTCCCATTTAAAACTCCCTACATCTTCAAATTTCGATTTTCCTTCGCCATCGAAACAAAGCCATCGCGCTGAAGTAAACAAGCAGAAGTAAACCAACAGATTGACGGCCAGCGACGGCGATTTGATGCCGCCGTCTTTGGCCATGTAGAGCGAAGACAGCATGGTCAACGCCAGTGGGCTCGCCGCTTCCTCGTCTTCCGTTTTCTTTAGATTAACCACGCCGCCTCCGGAGGGAGTCAACGGCGGCTTCTTTAATTGGCGTTCAACGCCAGCGGGCTGAGCGCCTCCTTCTCCTTTCCCCTTCTTCTGAGCCTCGCTATGTCCTGCGCCCACAGCCCTCGCCGTCGCTGGCAGCGGCAGGTTCCTCCCGGAGCTCGCCGCACCGGAGGAGGAGGACGCCAACTCCGCAGCCCCACTCGCCGTGGCGGCGATGCCATATATCACGCCGTCGTAGTGGCGCCTCCTGCGCCCGTCTAGCCGAAGCGGCAGCCGCCTCGCCGCCCGCCCTCCCTGACAGAGCCGCCGCCGCCACCGCGACATCGAGTCGGGAGGCGTCGCCCAGCTGCGATTGGGCACCGGAAGGAGAGGCGATCCTCTGACGCCGCGCGACAGCATCAAGAGGCAAAGGGCGAGGCACTCCTCATCGGAGGCTACCTCATCGTCGGCGCAGGAGCGCTTCCCCTCGGCCCGCCACCCAAACTGGTAGGCTGGCGGCGGCGGAGGAGGAGGAGGAGTCTCTGCGGGTGTCGGCGTCTCGCCGCGATCCTCGGAAGGAGCCACTGCATCCACGGCCATGATCACCCTCTCTCGATGAGATTAACGGCGGAGATCTTTAGAAGTGGTTCAGGGTTGCGGAGGAAGGAAACGCTTAACCAGGGGAACGGATATACAGAGGGAAACGAGCGGAGTGGCATCAGTGTTTGGAATGCTTTCATACCTCGCGTTTATTGGCCATTGCAATGGGCCATGCATCCGATACGGGATAACAGCCATGGCTTGTCGAGGTACACAATTCGAGTATCGTACAATGGGATCACTACTTTGTTTCCAAGGAGAAATAAGCAAATATAATATAATAAATAACACATTTATTTATATTAATATAAAAGAATTAATAATTCGAACTGGCGGAGCTTGGCACCGAGGGGGCCAATAATGAATTTGAAAAAGATTAATTATTTATTATATATAACAATAAAATTTAAATATATTATATTTGCTAAAAGGAAAAATGCACTGCACCAAGGACAACAGCGAGGCGGTCGTATTTTTGACCGGTCGGCGATGTGACCGCTTATGCATTGCGCCAAGCGAGGCGAGTGTATTGATAAAAGGAAATTTCATCAAAGGACCGGCGAGACCACGTTGGTCGGAGATGTGATCGATTCGCTGTCGATGAGGCGATCATATTTCGAGGAAGTTTCCTCGTATTTGTAAAAAGGTGGAATCGTCATCTTAGTAGCTCCTAAATCACAGTTAAACTGGACAGGAGGAGTGACTGGGGGTCGAGTGAAATTTAAAGCACAGCAGACCGAGATTTTACGCCCATGTGCAACTAGCGACCCTCGACCCCTGAACCTCCGTTGCAAGCGTCAGGCACCCTTCCAGCTGATCCAGCCCGTGGGAGCGGAAGTTTCCCCATCTTGTAAATAGGAGAGAGGGTCAGGGCCCTCAATACATAAATGATTATGTTTGTATTTATCTTGTAATGTAATCTTGATTATTTTATTTTATTTAACTTTAAGTTTCTAGTGCAATCTCAATTATAAAAGCTAGTAAAGTTTTATAATCTGAATTACAAAGTAAATACTATATAATTCGATTACATTACGAGATCACTGTTTAACTAAGATTTGAAAGTCTAATATATTCCTAGTCAGTCGTCGCCCCCTTCCCCCGTCATCGGCCGCCCACTTGCCGCCTCTCGACCGTCGCCCTCCCCGCCCACTCGTTGCTGTCGGTCGCTCGCTGCTGCAAGTCGTCGGCCGACGGCGGCGGCGGTTGGTTACCGGTGGCTGCCGCAAGTTCCGACAAAGGTGCGACAACCATCGATAGAAGTCGCAAGATATTTTTATCATTTTGTTATTATTTTATCCTTATAAAATAATAATGAACATCAAACAAAATAATGTAATCATCCTTGTAATCAAATATTGTACACATTATATTACCAAATGTAGTAATGTAATTAAGATTACATTACATTACAAGTTCGATTACATTACACCCAACCAAACATAGTCATAGTCCCTCCACCCTTGCGAACCCTGCTGCATAGGTAAAATTATAGTATCTCTTATCGCTATGTTGTGTCAAGAGGGCCCATATCAATATTAGAGCAAGACATTGATATCAATATTAGAGCAAAATGTGAGATTGTCCGTCCCAAGTGACATATCATTGACCGTAAGGCTAGATACAGGCATAATGACATCAATATTTGAGTAAAAAGGTGATATCATTTGTCCCAAATAGTTCAATATCATCAGTTTTTTGACATAGCACAATGACATTTTACATAGGGGAGGTCATACCTCCAACAAAATATTTTATATCTGTTAAAAATTGACCCTAAAATATATTAGAGTACCTACTCATGTAGGTACTAATCGTGTTAATCTGTGGAGACCTCAACGCCACTAATATTGATAGTAAAAAGTGAAATTGTTATCTCGACGATCTCTATATGATGATTTCATCAGGAAGGAAGGTAAATTAGAATGACAAAAATACAAATGTACGTAAAGAAGGGATTAAAGAGATCTTCAACCACCTGCCCCCGATAGAAATGTTGTGAATAGGCATGTGATAGGATTGAATCTGAATCTATTATAAAAAATTTTGGTGGACACGTACTTTATTCAGAAGTCCACGAGTGCCTCAAAGCAATGAGGATCATGACATAACACAAGTACAATTACTGGTTGATGTTTTGTTTAATATAACATCAACGAAGAGAATCATGTTGGGATCCATTTGTGACCTCACGGGATGGTAAATGGTGGTATATTTGTCACATAAGGTCATAGAATTAAATCGTAGGATTGTCGGGGTGTAAATCTTCGAAACCTGTGCATCTCACCCTATCATTACTTGCCTTCTCGGCTACCGTAATTTACATCTATCGTGATGATCTGAGGAGTCGCTGGAGGTGAGTAATTTTGTCTTTTACCACATGTTAGGGTCCATTTATAGTGGATGTAAAAATATCTGGTTAGGTATTTATTTTTTCTTATATTTAAGGTAGTTATATTATAATAAATGGTTAGGTATTTATTTTCTCTTATATTTAAGGTAGTTATATTAGGATAAATGTTTGTCATGATTTATTCTCTTTCAAAATATATACGGATGTTTTGAAAAGTCACCGAGATGATACTTCGTAACTAAAAGAATAAAAATAATCATGATAGTTTATAAAATTACGAAGTCAAGAAAATAAAAAACTTAAGATATCATCTAACTTTACGTATTTTGGAATAAATTTGATATTAACTGAGTGCAGGAATTTATGAATGGAAAAGGTATAGCGAATGAGAAAGTTGTCACGAGAAGGAGGGCAGGATCTTTTGAACCATTTTTTATGGTTATGGGGACGTGTCACTTCTATTTGTGGCCGGACTGTAAGTGCGATTTGGCCGCAAATAATTGCGATCTCTTTTTGGGTTCACCGTCCTCACCATGTTATAATTTTTATTCGGAGCAGACGGGCGGAGGTCGCTCGGAGGACACCCTCGTTCGGCGGCCAGTAACCTGACCACTTATCCACCATCGGAGGTCTCCGGGTGGCCTCCGGCCGCCCGCTCCGAACGAAAATTATAATCTGGTGGGGACGATGAACCTAAGAAAAGATCACAGCTATTTATGATCAAATCACGCCCACAATCTGACTGTAAATAGAAGTGACACATCTCCTAAACCAGCAAAAAAAAAAAATGACCTAGGAGATGTGTGCACAATAAATTTAATATGGCAGGCACGGATGATTTATTAAAAGCGATAAGACGATAAGCTTGAGATACATTTAGCAATTCATTTAGGTATAATTAATATAAAATCATAATTTTTATAACAGTGTCGGCGGTTGACGTCAGCTCCCTTGCTCGAGGCACGGTCTGCACTCCTCCGTCCCCTTCCATTGCGTGTTGGCGAGCCATGGTTCGACCGCTAGTCCAACCCTGTCCTGACTAGCACAGCGAATCCGGCACCATTACTTCAAGATGCGATTTCGGTCACGATTAATAAAGTGCTTCGCTAACGGCGGGCCCAATTTGACAATTCCAAGTTTCCAATCATTCTTTCGTGACTTACTTCGCGAGCAGAGTTGAGGGGTTTGTTTTCCTCCTGGGCTTGCAGCTTCCGCTGACCTCTCTCTCTCTCTCTGTCCGCTGCTCATCGCCGTCGGGGAGCAGCGATGGATGCGGGGAAGAAGAAGCCCATAGTGTCGGACGCGGGGGCTTGGGCCATGAACGTGGTCAGCGCCGTCGGCCTGATCATGGCCAACAAGCGGCTTATGTCCAACAGTGGCTACGCTTTCTCCTTCGGTATTCCCTTTCCCTCCCCCACTCTTCTTTCTCCTCGATTTAGTGCTTCTTTAGCTCGTTAAAGAGTTCGTTTTCTTGATCGTGAGATGAAGAATGTCGTTGGCTCGATGGAGTTCCTGGGGACCGGAGAGGAGAAGTTTGAGCAGAAGAGTCGAGTTTCTAAGCTTCTTTTTGTGGTAGAGTCGGGATTTGGATTTTGATTTGCGATTTTCGATGATTTATCCTTGAAAACAAAGGCGACGTCAGTGTGACGGTGTTCTGTCAATAATCGAGAGCTTTGGGTCGAATTGGAAACGCACGGACGCTGTCTGTGAGATTTTCCAAGTTTATTGTACGATCAGATCTATGATATTCTTGAGCTTGTTCGATTTAATTGGATTTGAGTTTTAGTATGTCTGGAAAAGCGAGCAACATACTCTTAAAATCTACGTTTTGATACTTCCTTTGTTGAGTTGAACTTATTTCAGATCTACAAAGATGTGCAATCCTCTAAGATCGCTACAGTTTGTAGGTTTCTTTAGCAATAGCGGGGAAACACTTAGCAGAACTTGAGATTTTTCTTTTTCATGTTGAATTTTCATTTCGGACAAGGCCATTAAAGTGAACCCATGCTGGTGACTTTGGGGCTTCAAAATTTATTAAAATAATTTCTAGTGCTACTTTTGCTGCAAGCCCTTATGGTGATCTGGGAGGTTAAAATTGACTCTAGATCTGAAGATTATGACACGATATAGTTAAGGAGCCACACATAGTGTGTGATCTATCTGTTATGAGATTCAATGTGGAGTTTTGGTAAGTCATAAAGATGGACCTTGTACTTATCAACTATGGATTCTTGAAGCACTGTGTTATAACAGTTCTCTTAGGCCTATAGGGTTAGGGTGCTTTATATAGAAAAAAAGATATTCTATTTCATCAGTGTTCTTCCACTTGTGATAACTATTTAACATTCTTATACAAACTACAACAGGCATAAGATCATCTGTAAGACCTTCATCTGTGTGTTCTTCTACTTGTGGTAAATATTTAACATCTTATAAAAACTACAAAAGATATAACATCACCATCTTATACTGAAATAGATGTGCACCATTTGTAGAATCTGATATTAGGTCAAGAAATTAACTCTAATTGAGTTTACTGACATCAATCTGGAATTTTGCAGCAACCACTCTAACTGGGTTCCACTTTACTGTGACGGCCATTGTTGGTTGGATTTCAAATGCAACAGGATTATCGGTCTCCAAGCATGTCCCTTTATGGGAGCTCTTGTGGTTCTCCATTGTTGCTAATATGTCAATTACTGGGATGAATCTTAGTCTCATGTTGAATTCTGTTGGATTTTATCAGGTCATTTTTTTTTTGTGCACTTTTACAAAGGTTCATTTATAACCTCTTACACAAATGTGTCTCAGTTTGGACTTCAAAATGTGCAGATATCAAAGTTGAGCATAATACCAGTAGTATGCTTGATGGAATTTTTCTTGCACAGTAAACACTACTCATCTAGGGTGATAATGGCCGTTACAGCTGTGGCATTAGGTGTCGGTATCTGTACGGTCACTGATGTAGAGGTCAAAACAAAGGGCTTAGTTTGTGCCTGCGTAGCAGTATTCTGCACATCATTGCAGCAGATTGTGAGCATCTATAGTTTCTGCTATACATTTGATCAATTTATTTTTTATTGCAATGTCTTTCTCTATCCATCAATTGGAATTTAACTTTTGAAAGGTTTACTTCACGTTGTCTAGTTTCTTATGTACAAAAGCTAACAAGTGCTGGATACTCTCGCTTGATGAATAGAAAAGCAACTCTATTATTCGTTTAAACTATTTTCTAATTATGTGTGCTACATGTGGAATGTAAAGGTCACGTGAAGATATATTTGAATTCCTGTTCATTTGTTGATTTCTAAGAATTTTTTTGTTTTTTTTCTGGGATGTATTTGATAAGAAAAAATAAAGAAATTTCTTGGTCATCTGCCCTTATTCTGATTCCAGTTGCATTTTTTTTGTTATCTAAGGACTTTTTTGTTTCTTTCCATTCTGTTCATAGAAAGAATTCATTCATGTTTCTCAGTTTGATAGTTAATGGGGCCAATTTCATACATAAAATTTTCAAGATCCTCAAGGCTTGGCACCTATAAATTTAAAATTATGAATACCACAAACTTTGATCATTTGTAGATTCATTCATGTGTGCTCTCAGGAGCCGTCATTTGTTTTTGGCAATACAAGAGGACCTGACTTGAAGGAAAAAAGAGAATCACTAAATCACCATAATATTTCTTTGTTGCTTCTCTTACTCATTTTTCCTTATACTAGGTCACATCACTAAGATGGAGATCATCTTTTTTATAGAGTTTATTTGGAGCATGTTCTTGGTTGTTCAGACTTCAGAGGACCAAAAAAGAGATTCTAATTTGTTTGTTCCCTTTTTTCTATCAATTTAAATTGCAACATACGAATTTTGTATGAATAATTACTTACTACCATTCTACCAATTGGGTATGAGCCTGGCACATGAAAAAATAAATCTGATTTATAGATTCTAACTTAGGAGAACACACTTGTGATCCAAGACTTTTCAGTAGACTGGTTTATACGATATCTTTAGTTCTTGAACCTCCTTGAGAATTTGTTTCTGTTAAAGTGTCAATTATAGTTTTTAGGATGTGATTGGCTGATTGCAGAGAACAATGGATTAGGTTGTGATGTAATTCTAAATTTTCCAACTTTGTTGTATCTAATCATCTGATTTAAGTAATTTTATTTTTCAGACAATTGGGTCTCTTCAGAAAAAGTATGACATTGGTTCTTTTGAGCTTCTAAGTAAAACCGCACCAATTCAAGCTATCTCTCTTCTCCTCTTCGGTCCAACTGCAGACTACTATCTGAATGGTCACTTGATCTTCAAGTACCATTACTCTATTGGAGCATTTGTAAGTTCCAAAAATACAAAATACCTTTTTTAACTGAAAATTGCTTGACCTTAGCTTCAAGTTCTGTTTGAAATTGTGCACATTGAGGTAGGCAAAATTTGCATGGAAACAATGACACATTGATAAACTCTAAATCTATATCTGACTGATTATCCAGGACATATTGAATAAGAGTGATATGCTGTTAAATAAATATGTGCTCATGTGATAATTATAACTGATTATCCAGGACCTGTGCTTTTCTTACTTTCCTAGCACATTATTGATTATTGTGACTTTGCTAGTTGACCAATAATAATAACAATAAATAAATATTTATCTGGTATGGTAAACATATCCAGTTTTACCTTATTGAATTCCAATTACTTGCAATTCATCTTAGCGAGATTACCTTGAAGAGTGGCTTGTGGTCAGTAAACAAAGTATGCCTTCTCACGAGAAAAGTTGGTGATTAGGTTAGAAAGAAGTATCCACACTAGTCAATCAAAGATGAGGGCTTCAAACAAGCACAAATGTTTTTGGCAAAATCAATTGTGGTGTCCAGAGCCTACCGATGCAAGCACACAAAACTATAACAATGAACTCAGTCATAACTAGAAACAAAAGCAAATACAGCATCCACAATTTTCTCTCACTAACCCTTTTGTGAAGTGTTAGAACAAAACAAAACGAACGAGATTACCAAAGAACAAGAAAGGGAAGGCATTATTCAGCCTCTGATGTTTGGCTCGCTGACTAAGCTTCAAGAACGCTCAAGGCTCGCCAGACTGTTGACACATGGAAGGAACATAGACTTTTTTAGGAATTTTAAAATTCATAATGCCTTGATGAGCAAGTTGAATTTCTCAATGGAACAAAGCTTAAGGAGGAAACAACAATGTGGAAGCTTTATATACTTTCTGGTGCAAATCACAAAGGTCACAAATAATGAACTAAGCATTTAGGATGAATGATTTATGAAAAGTAGGCATTATTATGCTCTAGATTGTCAGATGATGGCGCGACTAGCCAAGTCCAGGCTAATTTGGCTAGAGACTTGTTCCCATTTGAGTCTGCATTCTTTCTTTGGTTCAAGTGCAATTCAAATAGGAAGGAGGAACTAAAAACATTGGTTTATTCAATTGTCAATGTAATGGATAATTCTTGTTTTGCTTCAATTAACGAGGGAGCTCTCGTCTACATTTGGTAATACCCTAATCAAAATCTATTTGCATTAAGGTTTTTGAGATTAGAGACCATGAATGAACATCAGTGGAAGTGGAAACTTCTTATCATGAATCACCAGTATATCAACATTTCATGAAACACATCTGACAACAATGTGTTTAATTAGAACAAGTTTGGTTATCAATGTACATGGAAAAGGAAAAGATTTGTTTGTAAGAAACTTTTACAGGGCTTTTACAAGTCGATAAGTGTAGTAATATTGAGCAACTCCCCTGAATTCCTGGCAGACTAACCTATTTAATTCTACTGTTTTGCAGCTATTCATACTTCTCTCGTGTATCCTCGCCGTCTTCTGCAATACCAGTCAATACCTCTGCATTGGCCGATTCTCTGCGACATCATTCCAGGTCTTAGGGCACATGAAAACTGTGTGTGTTTTGATCCTCGGATGGCTACTATTTGACTCAGCTCTGACCCTGAAGAACATTCTCGGGATGTTGCTTGCGGTGCTCGGCATGGTCTTCTACAGTTGGGAAGTGGAGCATGAGAAGAAAGCTAAGCTGGCTTCAGATGCAAGAATCGACAGCATGTTGGCAAGCGAAGAGGCAAGGCTTTTGGGCAAGGAAAGTGGTGCTTCCAAGTATGATATCGAACTTTCCCGTTCAGAGAGCTAGGTCAGTTTATTATTGTTTGCTCTGCCAATTGATTCTACACGTATTTTTCTCCATCAGTTAGTTTCATTCAATCTTTAACTTCATCATTTTGGTCCAAATTGTTTTGGAATCATGTTAAGCACTACGTTTACTATGAACCATAGGTCCTGTTGTAATGAAGTAGTTCTATGCATCTGTTTCCATTGTGATATTTAAGCATGCAAGAACTGTGATGGTGTTATATATATATATATATATATGGAAATTTATTTGCATATCTTACTTTGCATATTCATGGATGACTGAGTGTAAATTTGAAAGCCCGTTCGGGTGCCCTGATTCAATTTTGAGGATCGGGGAAGTCCGGACGGGCTTCTCGGCGTCCGGCTTGACACTTAGTCGTCTATGACGGTGCAGAGTATCAATTTACTTTGCTACGGAACAAAAATTGTGGACTGCTGCAGACCTACCCTCGTGGCAGGTCCATATGTATATATTTTTTTTTCTCTAAAATCTAAAATTTTCTCACGTCTTCACGTTGCCTCGCCATGGGTCATGCCAACGGATCATCCTAGGCCGGGCCTCGTTCGGATCGCGGTCGGATTTCAGCCTGATCGCGGCCGTATGCCAGCCGGATCGTGTCCTGCCAGATCGAGGCTAATTTCGGCCGGAATCTGGCTATAATCCGGCCGCAAATCGGTCAGGGTCATCATGTATGAATATATATATAACTCTTTAGTAGAAGTCACTGTTTAATAATATCAAAATAAAAACTAAAAGTGATGCAGTGTATAATTATAAGCTCATCATTTATGAGCTCTCTCACAGTTGGACTAACATGAGGTAAACGGGACTGACGGTTGGGTCCGCGGAGGGATTTCGGTCGTTTACATCGACAAGGGTCGAAAGTGCGTGTTTACAATGATGGCATACGGGACTGCTCTTCTTATAGAGCCGGACTTGTGATTCGATCCCCACGCGGGCCCCACGGCGGGCACCGTTGGACGACGAATAGAGAAGAAGATAGGAAAGTGAGTACGCGACCTCTTCAGTCGGCAACGTAAAGGGTCTGCTCTCACTTCGTGCGGGAGGAGTTGGAGGGAATCCGACGAACCGGATGCGAGAATGATGAATCCGAACAGTTGCAAGTCTTGCAACGGCATCGCCTTTATTAGAAGTCCGGTGCAGAGCGCGTTTCCACCGTTTGATTTTATGATTTCGAATCTCGAAGCGACGTCAACGGCGAACACGCGTTGTCGCAGAAATATCGCACGCCGACGCCCGCGCTGTGCTCGTGGTCTTCCGAATAAAAACCCACTCTCTTGTCCTTTATATCTCTCGTCTATAGCTTCGGTCTCCGTCGTCGGAAGTCAATCAAGCTTGGTTAACCCTCGGCGATGGATGACACTCCAGCTCCGGATTCACCGAAGCTGCCGATCCCTGGTCGCCGGAACATCCTCATCACGAGCGCCCTACCCTACGTCAACAACGTCCCTCACCTCGGCAACATCATTGGATGTAACTTGCCTCCTAAATCCATCTATTCGATTCTTCCTTTTTTTCCTATCTATTTTTCGTTCGAATTCACGTTTGGAGATTTTCTGCTTTTGTATGGACGAAACATGAGTCTTTTTCGGATTTTCGTTGAAGGCGTTTTGAGCGCGGATGTGTTTGCTCGGTACTGCCGCCTAAGGGGTTATAACACCATATACATCTGTGGCACGGATGAGTACGGGACCGCAACAGAGACGAAGGCTATGGAGGAGAATTGCTCTCCTGAGGAAATTTGTGATAAGTTCGTAATTTGTTAATAATCTATGTTCTGCTTTGTTTATTTTGCTATATCAATTTCGCTTTATTCCTGTGATCTGAACTTGCTAGATGTGAATTTAGGTTCCTTTGATGGAACCAATGCCAGTTTAGGTACTTTTATTAATATTGTGCTTTGAGCTGAAATTAATTGCATTGATTTTGTATTTTTTTTTTCTTGTCCAAAGGAACTTTTGTCAACTCGAAGTAGAAAACTTGGTTCTTTTTTCCGCAAGAACTGCCTCCGTTTTCATCTTTGGATATGATAGCATCAAATTTTTTTTGCCTACTGAACCTAAGACTAATAGGACTGTATTTAGGCAGAGATTACGTAGCTCCCTTTATAATCCAGATTTATCAGCATCTGCAAGATTGATTCATAGATAAGTGAGATAGAGCCCTTCTTTCCATTGTTTTTTAAGAATGAAAAGTAGTATGTGATTGGTCTAAATTGGGTTGACTGCTCAATTTTATTTATTTATTTTTTCTTAACTCAAATGCACACTTTTGTACATATTTTATTATATTCCACTGATACGTTAGGTACCATGCAATTCATAAGGATGTTTATAAGTGGTTTGACATAAGCTTTGATGAGTTTGGGCGCACATCCTCTCCACAGCAGACCCAAGTCTGTCAATCAATTTTCCACAAACTGATGGAGAATAACTGGTTGTCCGAGAATACTATACAGCAGGTACTTACTTGCTTCTGTGTGAGTTTCTATTGAATCATATAGCATCCTTCAAGAGATGAGAGATCATATTTACTTCTTTTTTTTGAAATATAATCTTGAAATCTATTGCAGCTTTATTGTGATTCATGTCAACGTTTCTTAGCTGATCGTCTTGTGGAGGGAACATGTCCTACACTAGACTGTCATTATGGGTCTGCACGTGGTGATCAGTGTGAAAAGTGTGGAAAATTATTAAATCCCACTGAACTAATAGATCCGAAATGCAAGGTAAATTATACTTTAATATTTTTTCTCTACTCAGTTCTCAATTATTACCTTTTTTTGGTGAAAATATTGTTATATCATGTTCAAGCCTTATACAGAAGTCTACCTTAACTTTCTTATGTCATTAGGTTTGCCAAAATACCCCACGTGTACGTGATACAAACCATTTGTTTCTAGAGCTACCCTTATTAAGAGGGAAATTGGAAGAATATATTGATGCTATGTTGGTAGTTGGCTCGTGGAGCCAAAATGCTGTTCAAGCAACAAATGCATGGCTGAAGGAGGGCTTGAAACCGCGCTGCATCACTAGGGATCTAAAATGGGGGGTTCCTGTACCACATGAAAAATATAAAGATAAGGTAAAAAACTTACCTATAAATGAAGTTATCCCCATACTCGTAGGCCACTTTATACATCTAGGGAAATTTTAAATTGTTGGATTATCATCTCAAATTAAGCAATTACTTCATATTCACCTAATTTGTTCATCACTAGGTTTTCTATGTGTGGTTTGATGCACCAATTGGATATATCTCAATCACTGCATGCTACACTTCTGAGTGGGAGAAGTGGTGGAAGAATCCTGAAAATGTGGAGTTGTATCAATTCATGGGGAAGGATAATGTGCCATTTCACACGGTAGATCTTTCTATTTTCTTGAGACTAACTATGTTATTTGATTGACCATAATAATGGTTCTATGTTTTATTTTAGGTACTTGACTAATACTTATAACATTTTTTTGCTCGTGTATAGATTGTTCCTATTAAAAACTTAGGTTTAACTATATCATATAGCATTTGGAGCTTTACCTAATTGAATCTCTTAGTTTTTTTTTACTTCTGATACTCCCAAGTTTCTGAATGTGGATTGTAATTTTGTAAATTTAGTTGCATTAAGATTCTAGCATCACACTTTTTGTTCTTATATTGCCATCTGGAAATTAGAAATTGTCATATTTTTATTCATTAGCAAGTTTATCATTGTATTTGTTTTTGTATTTACATATATTTCAAATGTGGTCTATATGTTTGATAATTATGCACTAATCTTATCCAATCATTCTACACTTGTAGTGAACCACAGTGTGTATTTATATATATGCCATTTTTTGGATAGTTAAATCTAAATCACTCTGGAATAAAAAAAATATGATACATCTATTAGGATTTCTGCCTAGCAGTGAACTTGGTCACAATGATCATTAGATTTGTGGCAGTAAAGTACAAGCCAGAATGACATGTTCTTTTCCATGGCAGTTACAAGACAATTGTATAGGATGTATGAATTTTACCATCAAATATCACTAAAGGATTGAAATGGCTAGTTAACATGCTATGGCATTGGTGTATGAGAATCCTTTTTATTAATGCCTCAATCACATTTTTGACATGATACATGTGTTTTTAATATTTTCATGAAAATTTACATTTTTAAACTTCATTTTAGGTAATGTTTCCTTCTACTCTACTTGGAACTGGAGAAAAGTGGACAATGATGAAGACCATCAGTGTGACGGAATATTTAAATTATGAAACAGGTACCATTATTTATACCTTTTGTTTTCGCATGATACTTGGGGTTGTGACATCCACTATTTAAATTAGAATTACAATTTGTAGTTAATTGATAATCTATCAAATATGGTCCCCTGTTTGGCAAATTGATCGACCACTTGAAGGAATAGTTCAAAAGAAGAATAGAACTAGAAAAAATACATGTGGATTATAGGTGCCTCTTTGCTATTTCACTGCTACAAGGAATCATCTATTATGCTATCAATAGTTTTAAGTACTAGTTAGTACTAGCCATATTATCAGATTGTAGATCCCGGAAAGTACTAGCATACCAGATTGTCACTATATTTATTATTATTTGTTGTACTATTTGAGTGCAACAATCTGTTGAGACCATTATAAAAGTGGCATTTAAAACTTTGGTAATACTCATGTTTGATTTGTTACTTGCAATTAATAGAACTGCAGATGCATGTGTTTTGTTCATTTGAGCATATCACTTCCTCTATGACAGGAAAGTTTTCTAAAACCAAGGGCATAGGAATTTTTGGTAATGATGCAAAGGAAACAAATATTCCAGCAGAAGTATGGAGATATTATTTACTTACCAATAGGCCTGAGGTTAGTTTGAAAGTCAGAACTTGGTTATCTTTTACCACGGATATCAAAATCCTCATATATAGTATTGCAATTTAGAATTGACCCCCCACTTCTTTGGATGATGCAGGTATCTGACACCTTATTTACATGGGTAGACTTGCAGGCTAAGCTGAATAGCGAATTGCTCAATAACCTGGGAAATTTTGTGAATCGTGTATTGAGCTTTATTGCTAAACCTGAAGGTTAGACAACTCCTGTGTAACTCCTGTGTTTGAAATCATGTACATACAGCACCTTAGAACTATAGTATTCTTCATTAAAGATAATGATTCAGTTGCTCAATCACAATCACAATCACTCAAAGATTATGCTTGTCCTTTGCATAATTTCCTATATTACAAGATTATTCTTCCCGTGTAGAAGAAGGTAACAGTTGGTGACTTCAACACAAATGGAAGAGGCCCAAAATTGTTTAAATTGTTTCTTCTACATACTTCTGTAATGGCAGCATTCCTGTCAAGATTGTAGTGGCTATATTTTTTCTCTTTGTTGAAACGAGATGCTTAATATGCCAGTCAGTTTTTTGGTAACCCTTTGTTAAGTTTGTATCATAGTATACGTCTTTCTCTGCAGGATCAGGATATAATTCTTTCGTTCCTGATGCGCCAGATGCAGAATTACACGATCTAACCAAAGATGTAGGAGAAAAAGTTGGTAAATTGGTTTATCAATATCTTGATGCTATGGAAAAGGTGATTATTTGTTTCAATTGCATTATGTAGCTTGCATTAGATGAAACCTACTACTCGTTGATTTTCCTATGCAGGTAAAGTTAAAGCAGGCATTGAGGGTTGCTATGAGCATATCTAGCGAAGGAAATGCATATCTGCAAGTACAATACAATCCATCTTTTCTTTCTTTTTGATGATTTTCAGTAAGTAGGCAACTATTATGTTATGAATGGTCATTTGTGAATTTGCACTTTAGGAGAGCCAATTTTGGAGGCTTTACAAAGAAGATCCTACTTCTTGTGCCATTGTGATGAAGACATCTGCTGGGCTTGTCTATCTTCTTGCAGCTTTGCTAGAACCCTTCATGCCTTCTTTCTCCAAGGAAGTAAGTTTTCCTTGCACTGACTGTATTAGTCTTAAGCACCCCCTGTTGATTAACAATGCAATTTATTTTGCAAATCAGGTGCTAAGGCAACTAAATTTACCACCTGGATCACTTCTCTCATTCTACGACGATATTGGAGCATCAAACATTGGGACAAAGCCTTGGCAATTTCTACCTTCTGGACTCTGTATAGGGAAACCTGAGCCATTATTTAAGGAACTTGTATGCGGCTTTACTTACTGTGTTTATCTCCCTCATTCTCTGATAGCATAAGTTGATGGAAATATGTAGATAACACTAAACTATCTCTCACTGTGCAGAAAGATGAAGATGTAGAATATTTTAGGGTAAGATTTTCAGGTAGCCAAGCTGAAAGAAGGAAAGCAGAAGCTGATGCAAATAAGATAGCTGAACAGCTAAGGAACACCAATATAACAGGTTTCATGAAAACTTTACACCCTTTTTCCTGAAACTATGTAACTCATAGCTTTGAATCAATGATCCATAAACACTCCAATAGTCTGTATTGTTCATCTCTTTGTCTAGGCAAATGGTTTACGATGAAACAACTAGCTAGTTCTGTTATTTTGCAGAAACTAATGAAAAGAAACATCAAAGAAAATCAGGTCACAAGACAAAGGCAGAGGCTACAAAAACTGATTCATCCATTTCAAAACTAGACATCCGAGTGGGCATCATAAGAAAAGCTCAGATACATCCGGACGCTGACAACCTTTACGTGGAAGAAATTGACGTGGGAGAGGAATCAACAAGAACAGTCGTTAGTGGACTAGCCAAGTGCATTCCTCTTCAACAATTGGAGGTCTGATGCTACCTTTTCCCCTGCACCCTTTATTGAATGTGTGATCTTATCTTCCCTAAATTGCAGAACCGCAAGGTTTGTGTTCTTTGCAACTTGAAACCAGCAACAATGCGTGGCATTAAATCTCATGCCATGGTCTTGACTGCATCAAGCGACGACAATACAAAGGTTAATTAGTTACAACTTAAGTGCATTTATGCTCTAGCAAGCAACTGATACGTGAAATTGGACTGATGGCTTGCAGATGGAATTGGTTGATCCACCTGCGGCAGCTGCAGTGGGCGAACCAGTGACTTTCCCTAGATACTCCAATGAACCAGAAAGCATATTAAGTGCAAAGAGCAAGGTGTGGGAGAGGGTGCAGGCAGATTTGCATACAGATTCTGCACTGGTGGCCTGTTACAGGGGTGTCCCCTTCACAACATCGGCTGGGGTATGCAAGGTCGCAACCATCGGCAATGGCGTAATAAGGTAGAATCTTATTTATCTGTAGACTGATAATCGCCTACTCAAACTCTTATTGTTCACATACAAAGAACATACAGTGTAATGTATTGATCAAATTGGAATGTACAAGTTGAATGGTACGTTCCATCTTGTCTACCAGTTGTGGATTCAATGAGTGAGAAGGACCAAGAAAAAATGCATAAGATAAACTTAAAAGCAGTTGCCTCAGAATTGCAGAATATCAACACAGCCCCAAGAGCTAATCAGCCCCGAAAGATGGTATTTTGATGAATAGTTTTCATCACAGGCAACAAGAGATCAGTGAGCACATCACAAATGTTTACCAATATGAATTTAAAAAAAGAACAAATTTTGCGCACGAGCAGATTGAGAATGGCTCAGAATTGCAGAATCACAACATGGCCAAAAGAGGCCAATCAGTCCCAAAGATGGTGTGATAAACAAGCGATTCCTCACAGGCGAAGACATAAATCTAGCACTGAAATCACAGATAAAGAACGAAAAAAAAGGGTTGAAAGATCAAGCGAGCTAAAATGCCTCGGATTAAAAGAATGACAGCATGGATACGATGATCCAATCAGCCCCGAAAGATGGTATTTGGTTTCGGATTTCTTCACAGGCAAATCAGCAATACAAACAACTGGAAACCACCGACGAAAACCATGAGAGGGAATAGAGACAGGGCAGCAGATCATCAGATAACAGAGGCGACGAAAAACCCTAACCTCGATCGAGCCGCCCCGTTTCCGTCCTTCACGAGCGACGGGGAAGCAAGCGGAAGCGGGGTTACTTATAGGAACAGGCGCCCGGATCCCGCCGTTGGATCCTTAATCGGACGGACGGTTTTATTCAGTTTTAAAGGGAAAATATTAAACTATTAAAGTTAATTTTATTGGATATTTAATTTTTTATAAGCGAGAGAAATTAATTGTGTCACGAGATATTGACACGTGGAGGGAGGCCCCACTTGGCTGACAAAGCGGGACCTGCCAGCTCACCGAAATGGTTGCTATTACCGCCGAAGAAGATGGCAAGCAGGCAGCCCCACAGCCATTGGATTCCTTCCTCCTCCAGAATCCCCACCCTACAAGTAGCAGCGGCAGTCGCCGTAACCATGGCGGATCTCGTTTCCCTCCTCTCCGATCCTCTCGATTTCCCATCCGCCTTCTCTCCGCGTGGATTCCACCCGTCTCCTTTGAATCCTTCCTCACCTACTCTTTCCAGTTCCGGAGCTCTCTCCTGACCCTCCTTTCCGGATCGATGCCTTGGTCCCCCAGATTTCCTTGCCTGGCTCTGCCTCCACCCCATCTGCTCCGCATCAATTTGCCGCCCTCCTCCCTCTCTCAAAGCCGAGCCACCTGGGAAGAAGTTTAGGTGGTGGTTCCTGTTTCCAAAGACGTGATTTTGTTACAAAAATCTCCGTTTCAAAAGGTACCTCTTCCCTCTGTTTCTTGTTTGATTTTTGAGCGATATTTTCCTTTTTACATAAAAATCGATTTTTTTCTCTCTTTCTCTTCGTCTCTCCCTATACAAACAGACAGATCTAGAAATATGTTATTGCAGTTTTGTGTGTGTGTGTGTGTGATGAAAAAAAAAACATTGTTTTTTTTTTCTCTTGCTTTAAGTTGCAGCTATATCATGCCAACGTTTCCAGCTGTTCCAATGACTTCGATCAATAGCCAAGGCACTAAGCAAGGTGGCAATGCTGGATTTTCAAGTTGTCCAACTTCAAATACTTCTGGTATTCCTGGAGTGAGTGGAAAGCAAAGGTTGAGATGGACTTCAGATCTTCATAGCCGCTTTGTTGATGCAATCACTCAACTCGGTGGACCAGATAGTGAGATTCTCTTTGTTTCGTGTTTTTTTTCCCAGCTGTTTAACTCAAATTTGTTTCTCTCAGCCAATTTTTATTTTGCAACAATGTATCGCTGCTGATAATCTATATACTAAATAATGATACAGGAGCAACGCCAAAAGGTGTTTTAAGAGTAATGGGTGTACCAGGAATCACAATATACCATGTGAAGAGTCATCTCCAAGTATGCATTGTTCCTTCTAACGGGAGTTTTGTACTTCATAATTTTATGTTTTCTTTAATTCAATTTTGCAGAAGTACCGCCTTGCAAAGTATTTACCAGAATTGCCAATTGAGGGTAAAAGTTATTTTTGTTCTTTATTTATGCTTAGGAGGGCTCTTCAGTGTAGTTTTTTTAAAAAAATAAAAATAAAAATATTTTATGCAACATATGCTGCTGGAAATTTATCTTTGTTGGGAATTAAGTTCCGGATGAATGATGGTTATAGGTTCTAAAGATGACAAGAAAGATTCTGGCTGTCCACTCTCTGATGTGGACTCTACACCGTAAGTGGCCTCTTTAATTTGTTAGTGTTAGCATTCTTGTCCTTTGCCTTTGATGCAAATTCCATGCCACAAAGGTTCAAAAAATATTATAAAAAAGATATTTAAATTGAAAGATGAATAAATATGAGGAGTCTAATCTTTATCTACTGTAAGTTAGTGTTTTCCATTCCTTTAGACAAAAGCTTATGTTGGTTATTTGAGTTAGGCTGGTAAAGTATCTTGTATTATTTGAGCTGCAAGGTTCTATATTTATTGTAATGGTCTATATTTAGTTGTTCTAGTGGTCCAACAAGAACTTCTTGTTTGGTCCCCTAGTTTTCTAGTAAAGCAGAATTGATGTGTGGTCTATATTACTTGGTTAGGTAACTGTAGATGTCATGCCTAGTATGTATATTGTCTTTCACTTAATCTGAGATTTTTCTATTTGATAATGCTCCATCCTTCAGTTCTCTAATCAATAGTTCTATGAAGAATAGTTTGATAACAAAGCCTGGCATCATTTCAACACAGATAAGAAGAAATTGTACTTTAGGATTAACTATCTACAAGAACTTTTACTGTTAGGTATGCAAATACTAACCCAAAGAAAAACTGTGTAGATGTTAAAGTTGAGTGCCCTCTTAGTATTGCAAGAAATAACAAGTACATGAAAGCATGAAGAACTGAAAACACAAAATCAACAGATCAAGAACAAACAAGAGATACACAACTTGGTTCAACATGCATGCATTCATCAGAGGTTTGTATGGAGACATACTATCACGTTATAAGGAATACATAAGATGGTTTGGGGCATGCATTGACGTAGGTAAAACCAGGTTGGTATAAAGTACTGGTAGAAATTGCTTTGGATTCTTACACGTTTTAGCCCATCAAATTGCATAGAATTTCAATTAGGCTTCACTACTACAATCTCCTGATAGAAGCTAGTTGTTCAGTATCTCTCTACTCTCAATGAATGCACCACAACGCAAAAACCCATTGAGTATCATACATATATAGATTGCTTGTCATTCATGTCTGTAGTGGCCATCTGATGAAAATTCTTATTCCACCCCATGTTCACATGCCATCTTTTTCTTACTACAACCCTTTCTTAGTGGTGGTACTAGAGAACATTTCTTTTTTTCTTTCTTTCCTTTCCTTAAATTGTTGTTTAGAAGTCAAACTAGATTACTTGAAAGGAGGTTAAAGATTAACTTTGAAATTTGCTTTTGATTTACTGTGACCGTCTTCTCCTAATTGCAACAATTGCTTGCCTTGGTTATGTCTTCTTGCTTCTCTTAATTTTTAAGATTATTAATCCTACTAACTTAACCCTATCCCTTGTTCTCCATGGATATCCTGCATCAGATTAGCATGATGTTCTGCTTTGTCCAATTTGTTGTCTTTGACTGTATAGGGAACTTTTCTCTTGCTGCAAAATGATTCCTTAGTTACACTTGCTAGACACTGAAGTTTCCTGCCCAAAAGAATTTTTGCTACTAATTGTAAGATGATTTTTTTTCATCCTGTGTTTTTGTGTCTTGTCATTTGGCTACTTAAGACATCATTGGATTTGCGTACTGCTTTGGGCAATTAAACTAAATAAAATATTTAATTACTAGTTATTTCCGGTGTGGGTTACACACATCTTAATGAACTTGTCTTTCTTCCAGAGGTACACAGTTGAATGATGCTCTGAAGATGCAAATAGAGGTGCAAAAAAGGCTTCACGAACAGGTTGAGGTGTGTTTCATTGGTCATTAGTCTTTCTTTACGGACACTGCAAAAATTTCTCCCGAAAACTTGGAAGAAATTAGTGCCTAAAAGAATACCATCTTTATGACTCTTGGAGTTGGAGATGATCTAGTGGTGTCATGACAGTTCTTATTCATTTCGAGACACATTCTTCTTCTGCATTAGCATGCATGGTAAGAATAGATAATCCTTTAGTAACTTCTTCCATTCGAGTTATGAGCCTCACTGCAGATTATCAGCTATTCATGGTTGATGCAAAACATGGTTTACTTCATGCATCGAAGAGAAAACTCATTTCTCATAACTATAGGATATGTAATTGTTAGCTTTACTTATCATTGAGCCAAGTCTTGAGACAATGCAGACACACTGATCAGTGAGGGATTTTCAAGCTCTATACATGTGATACTTTTGGCCCCCTCATTCTTGTGCATCATTCAGGTACAAAGGCAGTTGCAGCTTCGAATTGAGGCACAAGGGAGATATCTCCAGAAGATCATTGAAGAGCAACAGAAGCAAGATGGCACAACCAAGTCCTTGGAAGAAAAAACAATTAAGCCATGTCATTCTCCTTCGATCTGCGATTCCCATGGCAAACTGCCATCTTACAAGGAATCAAGGATAGTCGACCAGCTCCCGCATGCCGCCCATGAAATGCCTGAGCAAGAATCTAAGCCGGAGCTTCACGGCCATTCTAACCATGACTACATGAAAGAAGTAAAAACAATTTTAGCTTTAGGGCACTGAGAACTCTGTTTTGCACTATTGTTGTCCTAGCTGTTGAGAGCTGCCCCATAATCAATCTGTGATGACTAATTCTATTGGATCTATTGAACTTCCATTAGGTTCATTTGGGAGAATTTGTGATTAAATGTCTATTAGATCTATTGAATGTGTGATGATTAATTGGTCAATTTTTTTCTATCTTTATTTCCTAATTTTCCACTGCAGTAAACTTACTTTCTGATTTCAATGGATATAATTATTTCCGCTAATTCCAAATATATATAATCGCAATTGAACAAAAAAACGCATTTTAAGTTGTTAAACTCTAAAAAAACGCACTTAACTTTTAAATTTCTATAATGATACATTTTTTTTTTATTTCACCCCTTCCACCAAGGAAGGAGTTATGAATTTCATACGCATTTTAAGTCCTTTCTCCCTCTAAGCATTATATAAATATTGTTATGTTTATTTTTAAAAATAATGATTTTTAAAATATAATATCACATTGAATGATAAAGAAGAATAAAATTATTGTGTTTATTTTGAAAAATAAATAATACCATAGTGGTATTTATTTTTAAATTATAATATCACAGTGGATGATAAAGAAAAATAAAATAGAAAATTAATGTGTCATTTATACATTTAAAAGTTAATAGTTAGCGTAAATATTCCGGATTAATTTTGATGTGGTCAATTAAATTAAATTAGTTTTTGTTATATTTAATATTGTGTCTAAGTGTGTAGGAGTTTATGAAAATAAGAAATCTAGCGGACGAGAATGATGGTACGTGAAGTGAGTCGACGGACTCAGTATATCCGAAGGACGAGAAACTATAGAAGAATATACTAATAGAGTGAGAAGGACACATGCGGTAATTCAAAGGACGAAAAGTCAGGAGGAAGACTGCTTAAGAAGAAGTCGGAGTTAAATGAAGAGCCAGGAAAAATTAACCTTTTTTTGAAGGTTAACTATTTAACTTGACTGATAGAAGACGCCCGCAAACAGATCAAAGTAAGAGATTTAGCTAATCTATTTTTAGAAATATTCACTTCTACTTATCTCATCACACCGGGACCAATAATTAACAGTGTTAAAATTCATAATTTGAAATGCGTTTGGTCAATTATACAGTGAAGAAATAGCTCAGATTAAAAAAATTATAAAAAGATTGTGAAAAAAAATAATTGAAAAATTAGTTATAAAATTGAGAAGGTCATTCTTATATTTATTTTAAAAAATAATTCTCAATTACAGGTATTTTAGAAAAGAAAAAAAAAATGATGACACCTAACCTGGGATTTTAGAAAGAAAAAAAAAATAGTTCAGTCCAGAAGTTCAACTTTTGAGAATTACTTTTTAAATTGTTATTTATTTATTTATTTATTTTTTTGAAAAAAAAACCAAATTAGGCTATTTTAGCCTTTTAGGGAAAGCATTTAATGGCTTGGATCTTTACCCTTTCACAGCATTCCCCGGCATCTTCGCCTGTGAAAGCTCGAGAACGAGCACGGGCTTGAACTTGGTAGCTGTTCTGTTCCACTGTTCCGCAGGTTTTCCCTTCTCCTATTCCTCCGATTTCGCGTTCCTTGATTATCCATTCAGAGCGGATTTGTTTGATCCTGGAAAAATTTCACCTTCCGGTTCTCGATTGGAGTAGTCTATCCAGCTAGGTTTGTCTGCTTTGGTTGCGAATTCTATCTTTGATATAGTTCTTTCCATTAATCTTTCTTGCTTCTTCTCCTCGTTTATATTCGAAAGTGCATTTCTTACTTTTTTGAATCACGAGGATTAGGGTGCTGTTCGAGTTTATTTATTTATTTGGGGAAAGCGGACACTTTTACATGTTGGATCATTGTTGATCTGCTTTTCCCAACGCCCTTGTTGTGTTCTCCTTGTACTTTGCTTTCTGGCCTTCGTTACGTGAAAAAGGTACTTGTTTTCTTTACTTCGATTGCCTTTTTCTTGAAATTTAGTAGATGCTTTACGGATGCCTGTTTTCGGCGTTATCACGTCTAGGTTTTAGTAGCCAGAAACTATTCGTATTTTAACGCAATGTTGTTATATTTACTGGATTAGCTTATGGTCCCTCTCTTTGAACTTGTTAAATATAATTATTGATATTGATCGGCTTTCTTTCTGGTTGAACATGTTTGGATATGAGTTGCTGCTTCACTGGATGGTAATTAGATATATGGTAGTTGAGTCTGCATCCATGCCATTTTTTAATTCTTCATTAAAGTAAATTCTTTTAGATTTCTGCACACATTAAAAGCCGTACTTAATTTTTTCCCATCATTATGCTCATTCACTGGGTAAGATTTGTTGCTTCAGCTTTATATACACTCCTCACACAGTTTGAGGATATAGATACAGTGATTTAGTTCTTTCCCTTCATTTACTTTTCACCTTTATTTTTTTTCTTGATTGTTTCATTTCTGACAATATTCAAACTTGTTTTGATTAGGGGAATGAATCAGATGCAAAATGAGAGCAGGAAAACAATGATTCTAGAAAAAAGGATGGGTTCCCTTTCTATTAAAGAAAAAGGCATCAGTGTGGGTTCTCTAAGTGGAGAAAATTGCGGTCTGAAAAAGGGACCTTGGACTTCTGTAGAGGATGCAATTTTGGTTGATTATGTTAAAAGACACGGCGAGGGAAATTGGAATGCTGTTCGGAAGCACACAAGTCTTTCTCGATGTGGCAAAAGCTGTCGTTTACGGTGGACTAATCATCTCCGTCCAAATTTAAAGAAAGGCACTTTCACACCACAGGAAGAACAATTGATTATTGAACTCCATGCTAAGATTGGAAACAAATGGGCTCGTATAGCTGCACTTGTAAGTCTTCAGATTCTTGCTGATATGAAAGGTTATTGTCTGTGTCACGTTAACCTGTTAATTAATTACCTCCATTTACTTATGCTTTTGCTTTGAATTTTTTTTTTTGTTGAATATTCTCATGATAATTTATTGACATACCTTTAGAATTAGTGCAGGCATATCTTTTCATAATATGCTAGTACTGCACTGGCCATTGGCAAAGGGGTGATGTAGATAGTAGCATTTACATAGTTTATTCCTTCTTTTATGATGTTTGAAATACCATGGCATTTTTTTCTGTAAAATTTTCACTCGGATAAGCTCTATGCTCTATGCTCTATGCTCTATGCTCTATGCCGAACTTAGACACATAAACCCTTTCTTTATGGTAAGTTACCTACGTGTTTTATTGCATTTTGATATTTTTTTCAATATTTCTTTATAATTTTATTGCTTTTCTTTTTCAAAATTTTACATTGTTGTGGCTGTTCCTCTGCATTGTTCTCTTCTTACTTTCAATATGCGAATGCATAAATTGTCCAATCTCATATATCAGTTTGGCATTAGTGAGTCACTGACCATAAGAATACACAGATTATAAAATCTAAATAGATTGTAACATCCATTCATATCCAATCTATTATAATCTTCACTAGTGGAAATTATCATGAGACCATATTTATATATCATTAAATGTTATTGACAACTCATAGAATGTCTTTTAAGAGTGGTGAAAGCTAATCGAGAAGTTGTCTTACCATCGAATTATCAGATGCAAAAAACCTAGATCAATATATATTTATTCTTAGCCTTCCAAACAAACTTTAAATGCTTATGTCAAGATGAAGAAGGAAACAAAAATTCCATCTAATTCTAGATCCCATGGATTTGTTGACTGGTGAAATTTTCTAATTGTTAATTGTTTTATGAAACACTTCATATTGTGTGCTTGCTTGTTCATGAACTCCTACAAAACTATGTATCCTATTCACATGGCCTTGGCATTAATTATTCCACTGCCAGTATTATTTCTTTGATTGTTTGATGGGATATCTTTCAATATCATATAATCCTTTCAGATTTCTGTTCGATAACAAATCCAATAATACAACTAGTATCTACTTGCATGTTGCTTCATCTGAAATTTCTACCTAAATTGTCGCTTTGCATGTTGATACCTAATGATTTATTTTTTCAGATGCCTATTCTTTGGATTTTCTCTTTCACATTGTTCTTTTAGGATTCCATAATTAAATTTAATTATTTTCAGATGCCTGGTCGAACTGATAATGAAATAAAGAACTACTGGAATACCAGAATAAAAAGACACCAACGAGCCGGTTTGCCTCTATATCCTCCTAATATACGCTATCAAGCATCTGAGGAAAATCAGCAATACAAGAATGCCAGTGGGCATATGTACAGCGACAAGCATCCCAATGATGGCTTTCGAGGAAGCATTTTTGAAATGTCTGATATTCATGATATTGTAGCTGACAACTTCTATTGCTATCACGGGGCTTGTGATGCACCATCCCCAGATGTACGAGCTAGTAGCATGCTCCGTCAGCAGTTTGGATCGCAAAACTATATTTTGGGGAATCCAGCATTGCCTAACATGAAGCGACTTGGAGACTCTGAGAAGCAATGCACTGATTTCACTGATAGCATCTCTGACGAACATTCCAAGCCCAAGCATATTGCGCTAGAACCTTTGTGGAAAAAACAGAGGACTTTCATATTGGGTTATCCCTGTGATCCTGATCACCGGAGCAAGGCCCTACAAAGTTCCGGAGGCGCAAATCATGGTGGTCATGTCCTAAATGGCACATCGTCAGCTCCTAGTCCTATTCTCGGGGCTTCGGAGTTGGAGCTCCCTTCATTCCAATGTACAGAAACTGATACTAACTGCTGTTTTCCATGTTCATCCACACTTATGTCTGTGGATGCCTACCGTGAATCTCCCTCCGCAGCAGTCTCATCGCAATCTGACTGTACCTCGCCGAGAAAAAGTGGCCTACTGGAAGCACTGGTAAATGAAGCACACGCAATAAGCAAGCCGAAGTTATTCAGTTTCCCGCATCCTAATGCTTCTTCAAGTATACAATTCATCTGCTTGTCCCTTGTCTACCCTTTCTTGCACTTGACCATCTGATAAGTCACTTAATCCAAAATAGTTTCTGCAGGATTCAAAAACAAGGTGACCGGACTTTCTTCTTGTCCAAATCTCGGAGAGAATGGCACCACTTTGGTTTCTCTAAATTTCTCGAGGCCAGATGCCTTACTCGGCTCCGTTTGGCCAGACTGCTCTATTCTGAATGATTCCCTATCGAAATTCTTAGAGCGCAACGACTATGAATCCGTAACTGCTGCAACACCGTCTGTTGGACTCGACTGAATGCCTTGATTCGAGCTGCGTCTCGGCTGGTTTCGCACATTTCTTCTGCGTTGTATCTTTACCTCTCCGGGGCTTATTACTTTGTTCTGAATAAAATGCTCTCAGACTACAACCATTTGGCTGAGGCCCAGCTTGAACAAGACATTCTGGAGAGAGATCAAATTATAACTCTGTAAACGCTGCAGTTATGTATCTCTTTCTCTTCCAGTTTAAAAATATTTTCTTTTTCTTTTGGAAAAGGGAAGTAATCTTACCAATATTTTTTTTTATCTTGAAATTGTTTTTTATTTTTATTTTGATCCAATTACCTATTACTGAATCGCATGATTGTGTTTAGAATATTTTTATACATACTATTAATCATTTATATCAAATGTGGATATCGCTTTTTTTTTAAAAAATAAAATAAAATTAGGAGGACTCGTCATCATACGTTTTGCATCACAA
>JBBMJZ010000036.1:129352-152715 GCA_037833815.1 Zingiber zerumbet
TTATAACTCCATAATATCATTTGACAACATTGAACTTCAAAAGTCACTATATCATTGACCCATAATAAGTCGAATCCTTTCTCAAACATTACAAAGAAGAATACATGAACTTCCTAGAAAAATTTCAAAAACTTGCGTAGTTTAATGAATAGCTTGTCCTTGCACTCCTTGTACTCTTTCAGATATCTTGTTTGCTTAAGTGTGCTGATCACATTTGCAATGTTGCGCTGAAAGAAAAGAAAATTTACAAAAATTAATAATGATACGGTTCTTTGAATTTAATAGAAATCCTTGACCACTTCATTTTAAAGAAACAATCACAAAGATGTTGTAACTTGTAATATGTATTTTTGAGCCTCTACAAACTCAAGATCACGCAGAGGAAATGACAAACTTTTACCTTCCAAATACCGAGCTTCGAATGAATGTTTTGCCACTGACAAACCAAATACCCGCACTGTATGTCGGCTGCATATCAGGAAAAAGACATGTCAGATTTAAGTATATAGATACATTAAACAGGCGAGGATTGTAAGAAAAAAGAGAACAAGAAGACATCTCTAAGGTTATTCATTGCCAAGGATTGTAGGTCATTCTGTCATTTTTTTTTCTTGTATAAATTGTTAAATGGAATACATGCACAGAAGACACCTCATATTCATCTTGCCATCCTTTGTTGGCATTTTCAATTGTAGAAAACTTTTTGTATTTACTTTTAAGTTCAGCTGCAAGCATCTCCCTGAATAAAGAACATAATGGTAAAATCCATAACCAAAGAAATATATACCAGAAAAAGATGATTTCATAAACTCAACAGTCAAAACTACCTAAGTGCTTCACCAACAGCTGGGCGAAACATTTTGTAAGTTCCCCCACTTCCTGAACTGTTGAAAGATAAGCTTAAGAAATCAAATGGTCACAACCAACTTCATCAAAGAAAGAAATTAGTGGGAAATTTGACTCAGTTCTTACTCCAGTCAAACTGGAGATAAGTTTATCACCAACTTGAACATATCTTCTAATATACGATGGGTCTTCAAAGCATTTTAAAACTCCAATTACATTTACATCAAGGTTCAAGATTCAATAAAAATAAAATATATCAAACCATGCACAAAATCATGGCAAGTAGAGAGGAACTCCAGATTATACTATCAGCAATATGGATGTCTTATATTAACAATTCTTTATAGTTTATACTTCTCGATCTAGTTTTAGGAGGCCCATTTAAGCACAGGTCTTTTACATTAACAGTAAGAAACCCTGAACAAGAAATGTGCTTGTAGCAACTAATTGGCATGATTTAGTGTCCCCCTGCCTGCCCAAAGCTTGGAGGGTGTGAATGAGAGAGGAAGGAAGATAGAAAGTAACAAAATGGCATATGTACCCTTTTGTTTTCAATTAAATATTACCTGGAATACTACTTAAGGGTGTTTTAGTCATAATTTGTTCAAATCTACCCACGTTTCTCTCAGAACAGATAAAGCTGGAGGAGACCAAAACTTCTCTCCTTCCATCCTCAAAGCTCGGCAAGATACATTTTTCAACAACAGTTAATGCCTAGGCGCACCTCCTTGTTCTTCTGCTATTCTGCAACAGGTAGGGCTTAACACATGGATCAATACTGAGCTCAGCATGGCCAGCACGACACCTACCCATCACATTTTAGACAAGGGGACCTAGGGTAAAAAAAAACCTGATAATTATTTTTCCCTATCGCTCTAGTTTATATATATTTAGAAGAGGTACATGTAATTTACCCTAAAATTATCATTAGTTATAATCATTATTTAGTTATTTCCACAAGATAGAATGTATATTATTTTTATTACTGTTAACAATATATATCATTTTAACAATTGCTACTATGCTATCATGTATGCAGTTATTATTTTAAAGTGAATATTTATGGCATACTTTAGGTGTGGCAATTCGGGTCGTGTTCAGGTTGACGGGTTCAGGTTGGCAAGTTGGAACATCAAAACCCAAACCCAACCTGATTAATATTTCAGGTCAAATTGTTTGACCCGAACCTGACCCGTTTATCTGTATTTGACATGAACCCGACCTGAAATGACCCATAACCCGAATCCAACCCGAACCTGACTCGAAATTTCTCATTTATAAAAGCATGTTCATCTTAGCCCAAATTCAACACAAACCCAACCTGAAAAGACCATTTTATTAAAATATGCTTATTTCAACCCAAACTCAACCAGAATCCGACCTGAACCCAATCTGAAAATATTTATAAACGGATTCGCGGGTTGTAATCGGGTCATTTCAGGTTGACCCGAATCTGACACATGTATTAATTGTGTCAATCAGGTTGATCCAAACCCGACCCGAACCCAATAGGACCTGACCCTAACATGATTTCTTCATATTCAGTTCGAGTCGTGTTTTCGTGTCAGGTGAGAAATTGCCACTCCTAGCATACATTGACAAAAAACAGGTTAAACTAATTTAATTGTTGACAAAATAACAATAACCTCAGTGTGAAAAATATTAATAACGAATGGCATTCATTGACACAGTGCCTCCTCTTTTAAGCATGTATGATGATGACAACTTTTAGCATAGTAACAGAACGATTCTTAACTAGGACTTCCGCAAAGTTAAATGCCTTAGGAAGATGGTAGGAGCAGAGTCTAAAAGTAACATGATTTTTCAACAGTACAAAATTAAATGGGCTCTAGAGGTCATATATTAAGGCAATGGCAAATATCAAATGCAAAACTTGCAGATGGCCTACCACTCTAGTGCCAATATGAAGTGCTTTCTTCCCATCCATTCTCTTCTAGATTCATAGAACCCATCATTAGCACAAGCAACTCCATCCTTCTGCCTTTCTTCAAGTAGAGATTTTGCAGACTACATGAAAGTAAAACCCCCATTAGTAGTAAATCAAATAGCCACTATAACATTTATGGAACGAAAATATCTTGTTTCCAAAGGTTAGGACACAAAATTACCTCCCAAGTAATTCCACGGTCAACAGAAAATGTAAACAATACAGTAGAAGCGCCAGAAAGATTATCGACATGAACTGTCTGCAAAGAATGCAATAAAACAATCCCTTTACAGAAGTCATTATTATGGTCAAGAAACATAACTACAGATTCTCACGTACCCTTGGTGATCCTTGCAGTTCAATAGAGTTAGCTTTAATATCGATGATTCCAGAATCAAATTGTCCTTCATTTCGAGCATTATGAACAGTAAGATCCAGAATGCTTACAAACAATTCAAACAACCTGCATTACAGATTAAAACATTCACTATTTTTTCTTTTTTTAAAATCACTATTGGGAAAATGAAGAGTTGGCTTTTTATTGCAATAACGAATGGACAGGCCTGTTTTGAATATCCGGAGGCAAGCCCAAAATACGGTTTAAGAACCGCCCCACATCATGCATGTCAGAATCCACTATCCGCCCAGATACCTTTCCACCATCCTTTCCACTGCCTAATAATTACAATTTGAAATACCAAAAACCACTTTAGTATGAAACTAGCAACAGCATTTTTACAGGAACGATGGTAAAACCGATGTCTTAGACATTGGAAAGGATATTTAGCAAACCGATTATGTTGCAACTGCAGAAACAAACACTAAAATGCAGTCATGGCACATCAATTTATCATAAAATGAAACAAAATAACACTTACACTTTTGAATAGAAAATTTTCAAATATCCAAATTTGGCATGACTTTGGAGAATTACTTTAGCTGAGCATTTAGCCATTACATAATAGGGAAAAGGGGTAAACAGTAGAATAGCAAATTGAAATGACAGAAAACTGAATATAGGATCATATGTTTATGAAAAAAAAAGAGTAGGAAATACCAATGCTAGAGTTGTGAGTCCAAACTATAAGATTTGTATGGTTCTGAATTGTGATGTATGATGTGCCAAGCATTCAAGACAAAAAGAAAACTTAGTGGAGAAAATAAGTAGAGTCCAGATAGCTAATCAAACAAGATTTTATACAGCAAAAAAGTGAATCAATTCAGAATCAAATAAAAAACTATGAACTCAAGTCCGTTGAGCTTTTTTTCTCTTTCTTTAATTGCAACATCATACATCATTCATCTGTATCGTAGACAGAAAAAAATGGTGCCACAGTCAGGACAACCAGAATGTTCAAAATCACAAATCACTAGTTTGAAGTCTTTTCTAGAATAACATACAATATATTTTTTCGCAATAAATGACAAAAGATATATTTCCTGTTTATCTTTGAATACAAAAAGTATAAATCATTTCATGGGTATCCACTGTTATTATGATATTAAACTCTGGTACTTCCATCTACATTTATATTATTTCATGGATATCTAAAATATTCAACTTTTGTACTTCATTATATTTCCTTCTAGAAAAATTAAATATTCAATAATGTGTGAGGTTACCATGTTTAACAATTACATTTATCAATTTTTGGCTGACAATCACATTCTTTATACTTGTATAATATTGGTATGTTTGTTAAATTTTAAGGTTAATTTCTCAAGCAATCCTACATGTTCTACTCCAGAGGTTCTGTTAACCTAATTTCAGGGTCTCAAACCACCAGGTGCAGATTTGCAGCTATGCAGGTAGTATGTACACAACCAACTTTTTAAGAGATTCCTCAGCCTAGCATGGCTTATAAAAAGGTCACGGAAAATGGAACATCAAAAGAGATGATGAGGAGTTTCTGTTGGAAGTTACATCATTATAAATATAGAGCCTGGTAGTAAATGCAACTGCAGTGAATTTTCAACAAGATGCACAACCAGTGAATGGTCAAGGCATATCGTCCTAGTGATGAAGAACAAATCTTGCTCATGCACTTGGACACACATAAAAATGGATCCCTAACAATTCCAACAAATACAACAGATATAAGAGCAATTTCTCAAGAGCTAGTCTATCAGCACTCCATGGGATATAGGCCACTATCAGTTTGTAACAAAACCAAAAGACACGAAGTGTTCATGGTTTTTTATTACTTGATATATAATTAATATCATCATGCACACTAATGGTACTTATACTCAATTTTCATTCAGAAGCTGAACCGGTAAAGGGGCAAGAGGTGTGGCCTAGGAAATAAGAATTAACTGCAAACTGTACTCACATATAACTGTATCCCTGACAATACCAACGGAAATAAGAGCAGCTTTAGCATAGGTAATAAATTCTTGAATAGTTGCTGGCTCCTCAGATGAACAGCCAGGAGGCAGTACAGGCAAGGGATCCTGCTAAAGCAATAACTAGTCAGCATGCAAAGTATAAGTTGATAATAAGAAAGAGTTTAATGGGGTGCTCTGAAAACCACCTGCTCCATTATTCCCCTGTACATCATCATTAGAGCCTTCTTTCCATAGTTGTTGTCATAGTTGAAAGCACTCAACGATAGACCAGCCCTAGTAGCACATAGAATTTTACTACCTACTTTGTAATCTATCATATGGAATAAATTTTAAAAAAAAATCAATGTAAATGAGCATTACCTGCGGTCTCCTTGTGTTAGTGCTCCAAGAGACTCCAACCTCTTTGCAACAATTGATGCAAAGCGCTTTTCACCACCAAGATAAGTGAAAAGAAGCCTGCACACGCATGAGAAAGAGGTTATATTCTGTAGAAAAAATATACTTTACATCAGAAGGAGAATAACTCAACTAAGATATGAAAATTTCACCAAAAATAAACAATCAGGAGATGGTTGTCCTTCTCGCCCATCCACTAATTAAAAATCCACATGGGAGTGTTAAATAAAAGACATCCAAAAATTTGTACTTCAATCAGGCAAAAGGAACTTTTCAGTTGTTTTAGTAAAAGAGCAAGAGTGGATCAAGGTTTTGATCCCAATCACTGCTGCCCAATATTGGGATTGGCAGTGCACATCAACCTAACAAGACTAATATTATTGTTCATTAAATACTAAGTATATAATGTTTCAATTATTGTTTTTATTATAACAGAGTAAAGATTGAAGGGGAGCCTTGGCGCAAAGGTAAAGTTGATGCTATATTGTAGTAATGATTGACAGCAAATTAGAATAAACATGCAAGTAGTAACAGCAGTTGTTGATGTGATTGGCAAAAGTCTGTTGTAAGATTGGGTGATAGGCAATTCAGGTGTTGGTATCTGCAATTGAGGCAATGTTGTCCGTGAGCAGCAATGACCTTATATCAGCCACATTCAGGGCGGATAGGACACAATCTCATATGAGATAAAGAGAACAGAAATTTCTCCAACAAAAGCCTCAAAGTAATGTTGCTCGAGAAAACCTTAGACGCCAATGACTTTCGGAGTCATCTATATCAATGAGTTGCATGCGTTGATCGACAAGTAGAAAGGCAAATTTTGTTTATGCCGGTCAACACGGCTCAAACCATACTTCAAATTAATGATAATTGGATCATATACTTCATCTATAAGAAAATGAAGTTTATGATAAGTTAAGGTTTGGTTGGATATCAGGATATAAAGCCTTGATAATTGTAACAATATTCAAGTTCATTTAACTGGATGTATAACATTTATTATCAATAAAATGAATAAATATCTTCAAATTACTACATAAAAATTAGACATGAACAAAGCAACACTGAGATATTCTTGAATACACTATCTTCACAAGGGAAAACAATTGATGTGATCAAATATTAGGTATGAATAAAACATAGACTTTCTTCAAAGTTCAAGGACAGAAGGTTAGAATGTATAAGACTACCTATATTGTGGTGCAGAAGCCTGATTAGAGCGATGAGTTCTACCAAATTGCTGAATGGCACGATCAGCACTCCATGGTAGTTCAAGTGTTATATGTACCCTCCTTTTCTGAAATGCAAAAGGTTTAAGCAAACTTAGCAGAGACGCATAGACATTAGATAATTCTGCAAAAGAGCAAAAGGCCAGCATTCTGATAATTCAAATACCTGGTTTAATGTCCTTCTATCAGCCTGTAAAGATACACCTGCGGATCCTGCTTCCGATATTATAGCAACCAATTTTTTCCCATCCATAAATAACTGTTTCTCGTGCATATTAACCATTTCCATGGCAACTTCCTTGCTGCAAAAAACATGATTGAGTAAAAAAGGTAAAAGTGATAAAAAATACACAGGCTTAGCAATTTCATTCTCACGTGCTCCTTGCTTGATAAATAACACCTTTTCCACCAGAAGCCCTTAGAAGCATGCCTCGTCTACCAGTCATTTCAGCGACATTTTCTGGACCTCCTAACTGTAAATATCCATACAATTAAAACAATATGAAAAAGAAACAGTTGAACAATTGAATAAACTTAACCACACATAAATTGTAGATAAAACAAGCCTAGAAATTCTCATTTATGAAATACAATCTGCAAGCTCTCCACAAGAAAGTCTAGCAGCAATTGAATTAAGTAAACAGAGCATAATTTTAAAAGCCTATCATCAAGAGTGCCTCAAATGAATCAGTACTTTACTATTCCTCCTACTTTGGAAAGCATATCCTTCTTATTTTTTATATGGATATCATCATCATAGGCGATCGCTCTTTAGGAATCATGAGTCTAAAATCACCAACATTTTTAAACCAAAGACGTAAGAGGACTAAAATCCTTCCTTGGCATAAAGGTTGCAACCTCTGATAACATTTCACAAATGTGATACGTGTTTGATATGCTTGAGAACACTATTGTGCTAGAAACTAGGCTAGTCAACACTCCTATAGATCATAATGTCAAGGTAATGCAAGGATAAGGAAAGCCTCATATTAACATTTCACAAATGAAATACATGTTTGATATACTTGAGGACACTTGTATGCTATAGATTCAAATGTCAAACTAATGAAAGAATAAGGGGAGCCATTAATTGATTCAGGGAGGTACAAAAGATTGGTTGACAAAATGATCTTCCACACGGCGTAACAATTGGATATCTCATTTGCAGCGAGTGTAATCAAACAATTCTCGAGGCTCTGTGTCAGGATTACTAGGAGGTAGCTTCAGGGAAAGTCTCTTCTACCAAGATCAAAAGTGAACTTGAAATTATAGGACATGCCAACGATGATTGGGAAGGCACCCTACAAATGCAATGATCCACATTGAATTACTGCATCATTCTAAGGGTAATAAGATTTCCTGGAAGGAAAAGAAGTAAATTGTCATAGCTAGATTGAATACAGAGGTAAAGTATAGGGGTAGGGCTATAGGCATAGTGAATTTATCAGGGTTAAACAGCCCGTGAATAAGTTGACATGCTCCTACAGCACCAACAAAGTTGTATGCTGTGACTATCAAATTGTCATGCACATAACCTCTAGTCCTCTACCCCAGTCTTTCATGAGAGAATAAAAGACAGATTGATTCTCACTTTGTTGAGGAGAAGGTGAAGTCCAGTGAAGTTGCCACCTCATTCATCAACTCCAATGATTTAATGATCAAGTATACTAACAACATCTATAAAAGGTCCTAGCATCATGTATATTTATAGCATGCTTTCATAATATCTTCAATCCAATTTGAAAGCGAACACTAAAGACCTCTATGCATCTACAGTAAATAAAAGGTGTATTATAAGACTGCATCAGTGAAATGGTAGTGGGAGTATGCAGGGTGTCAAAAAAAAAAAAATCGGCTTTAGTCAATTAGTTCCTACTATCAAGACTACACATGATGAAAACAAGGTCTTCATGTATCTAAAAATGCAATGGGTAAAAGAAATGTTCAACTAGAAATGTAATCAGAAGTACCACATATTAGCCTGCATAAGAGCCAACTAGGAAAAGAGGTAATAAAGCTTATATATAGAAAAATGATAATAATATCTACCATTAAAAGCATTAGCATGACTCAGAAAAGACACCCAATGTGAACCAAACAAGAAAAACTAGAAATAGAAAATGAAATCTTAAAACTCTGCTCAATTATTCCACTTATGCCACGAACATTATTTGAGGATGAATTTTCAGGCTGGTTCAGATAAGAAATAAGACCTTGTCAATTAAATCATCAAGAGGATTATTTGGCAAATCCAAGGACCGAATAATATCCAAAATCTTTGTTTTCCGCTCCAGTGAAGCTTCATACCTGTTAGGTATCGTGTAAAAAGATACAACATAATTTTCAACATTACCTCTCCCTTGTATCATGATAATTCCATACCTTTTCATAAGTTCAGCAACATAGGCATCTCTTGCATGGAAATACTCATCAGTTTTCTCCTTGCATGAGTAGCAAGACCAATCATCAGATACTAAATCAGTCCATGGAGGAACTAAGCAACCAGGGTGGACAAGTCGAGCACAGCATGAACAACGAAGCAACAACTTTTTGTCCTTCAATGATAAGAAACCATTTCAGCTAAACATGTTTAAACAGAACTTAGAAAGAATGTAGAAAAATATGGAAGCATGCTTTTACCTCTTCACTGTTACATATTTCACAGATTTGGAACTCCTCATCAGATTCTGTAGATTCAAGATCAGACTCAGCTGAAACAAAATAAGATTTGAATGAAAACAAGGATAAAGTTAAGTTATTGTTGGAATTTTAATTTCTTTCCAAGGGAATAATGCATACACTTAAACAAACAATTACATAGTGGTCATTGCCCGATTAGAGGCCAGTAATCCCTCTCTCTTTTTTTTCACCTCACTTGCTCTTATCTCTCATCTAATCCCTTCCCTCCTTCCATATCCTCCCAAGTAAACACAGCCATGAGTAAATTAATTCAAATATCATTAAATTGGCAACCATTGATTTCATCTTAAGGTAATGTTAGACAAAATTATTTGAAATCATTCTTGATTACTCACATAGAGACTCCTCAAAACTGTCAGTATCACTTGTAACATGCCATTTTGCAGTTTTTCTTTGTCTTTCTTTAAATGATACACCAGGAGTAGCAGAATGCCGCTTACGCTGAAGTTCCTTGACACTTTCTTCACCTAAAGCATAAAAGTTAGACAAACCATAACGTGCAGAAAGCCTTAAAGGTCAACTGGTAATAGCATACCAAGTGAATCTGGCTTTGGAGGTACTGGATAGTTTTCTTCCACCAATTTAAGAAGCAGTTCACGAGGACCCGAGACAAAGTCTTCTAATTCAAGACCCTGCTCATGAAAAACTAAATAATCTAGATCAACATTTCAGTGAAACAAATTGCCAAGTAAAGATGAGAAACACCTACATATTTTGTAACAAATTCCTCAGTTCGAGCCTCCCCAGTACTTTGAAGGCCAATCACAACACACTTACCCTCTGCCAGTGCCTGCTTAGCTAACCTCACAGCAGCAGGTACTTTAGCTGACATACACATATGCCTAAAGAAACGCTAAAAAACATAAAACAAATAAGTTGTCACACTGACAAGAAGTAGCCAACATTCTGGCCCAGGCAAAAGAAGTTACGATCTTAAAAAAACAAAAAAATTGTAGAACATCATAGATCAATGGAGAGCATAAGATTACAACAAATAGAATTGCTTTACCTGATGGCTGGCCCAATACAGCCGCCAAACCTGACTAGAGTTCGGTTTCTCCTCTGAAAGAAAAGTGTTTGCTGACAACAATTCAACCCGTAATTCAGCCCAGAACTCAGCGGCCTTCTTATACATATCCTATTAATGACATATAAGCATTTCCTATATCATCATGATGGCTAATGGACAAGGTAAAAAAAAAAAAAACATTAAGGAGGATAAATAAAACATAGTAAAGACAATCCACATGTTGCACTTAGCCCTGATCAGTTCAATTAGTCAGGAAATATCTGGGAAATATTAATAGCATGCGAGAGTAGATTAAGGACTTTCCCAAAAGCCACAAATATGAAACTAATGGTCATCCAGTTGATAGTAACAATGACAAAACAAAAAATATCTAATTTGAGCGTAGAGATGCATCTCATCCTTGTGTAATCCTATCTAAGTGTTTCCATTATGTTTACTTGTACTTCTGGGCTGTGACTATCTTGATGCTCGTGGGATTTGGTTGATTGCCCATTTGCCCTCAACCAAAACTTCAAATGTTTATAATATTGCAACTTTAAAGCATTCAAAAACACAAAAAAAAAGCTTCTTACTTGAGGAGGAAAAAAAAACTCAATCTATATACATGAGTGTAGACTAATCTGGCAACCTTAATTTATTTTTCTATCCTAAAATGAATAGAATAAGACAATATTGATAATATAACTACAAATTTCAGAAACACTACTATGAGCTATGTTGACTCAGTACCATCATTCCCTCCTCAAGTGGTGCTTCTATTACTTCGAATTCAGCCCCTTTGTAACTAAGCGTACGACAAACATACATGCCCCTAAACAAGACAAAAGGCATTAGTGTCACAATAACATCATGAAACAATTAACCGGATAAGCAGGTTTCAAATGTTTCACCTTGCCTTCATGTCCATTGCAACTAGTTCAAGTGCTCCAACACCACCTTTATCAAGAGCCCCTGTAAATCGGAGTAACAAGTTTATTGAAAGTATTTCTCAAACAAAAGATAACTTTGCAAGAACATAGTGAGATGTGTAAGAACGTTTACAGAAATATTAAGATTTCATAGTTAGAATGGACCTCAACATCAGAGCTCAAATAAATACTACTTGGGAGACAAATAACTAGTTCATTACTACTATGTCTTGTAAACAAATAAAGAATTATCATAATGATATTGATACTTATATTTGATAAAAGACAAACCTAAAAAATCCTGAAACTGAGGGAAACATGTTCCAGCACCCCATAGTCCAAGACGGACCATGTAACCCATATTTCGTGGCTCAGAAGCACCAGTTGCAGAGCAATAAACAAATCGAGCCTCAGGTAGTCTTGCCTGCATTCACAAACTTCTTATTACACACTTACAATCCATGAGGTCAGTTGCGATATCTTAGAAATAGATAAAACAAACAAATACTCAAATCATACTCTGTTCATGCAGAAAATGTTGGTGAAAATACACCCCTAAGTTAAGAAAAAAATAATTAATTGTCAACACAATTGGGTGAGCAAATTAAGTTCCTTTACTATTTGTAGCAATTAAGCCTTGAGGAAAACCACCGAATCAACAAGAACAAGAGAAAAAATCATATGTAAAAGAACATGTAAAAGAAAGGATCTTCCTTGGGCAAAAGATGCAATGACATTACTTCTGATCCTTGATTACTGTCATCACCTCCTCTGGATATTGATCTCTCTCTCTCTGTCCCTCCCTTGCAACAGCATGTGGAAGAGAGATGGTGCCTTCCCACATATGTGATATGTTTCCTTCATGGACTGACCTAATTAAACCAACTCTCATCCTAATTTTGATCTAAAAAAAGTCTTCTCCAATCTAATTAGATTGTAACCCAAACTCACCTACCTTAATCTAAAGCTAGGCCAAATCCTCATTAGAAGTTAAGTCTAATCACACTAGATTCACTATATCTGTTACCCTCCAAGAATTCAAATTCAACCTGTCAAGAAATAAGATAAATAAAAAATTATACTAGTTAATAAGAGTAAATAAACTAGAAAAAAAGCCACAACAGATGGCCTAATGCCTGAAACGGCAAATATAGAACCTTGGCAGTTGGCATCTTGGATAGACTATCATTAAAAATGAATTAACCTAAAGAATTGACTATTTTCAAAGGAAAATTATAAAAATCCAGTAAATTTATAAGAACAATCAACCTGAATTTCTAACACTGCTTCGCCTGTTCGAGTAGGTTGGCTTCCTGCCTCAGGGATCAAATTTTTTGCCTTATGACACTGCAAGAAGAAAACTCTATAAAAACCTTATAACCAGCATGTAAGAACTCAATTGAATAGCATAATTCATTAAATTCAAGAGACAAAACAAACAAAATCATGAGGAAACAGTCAAGGAAATTAGTAGTGTAATTAAATGGAGTACCTCATCAAACACCACTAGGCCATCAAAGTCTGACCCACACCATTGCAACAATTGCACCAACCGAGATCGACCTTTTTCAGATGATGCTATCAAGCTACTGTATGTTAAGAAAACTACCCCATCCTTTATTCCAACAGCTTTGGAGTCAAGCTTAGAGTAGGGAAGCTTGTTTAAAGCATGTACTGAAAAATAAAAAATCTTTCCCAGTTAATTCTAGGATGTAATAAAAATTAAATTCCATGCAACATCAACAACTTAACATATAAATTTCCACTTGGAAATATAGTCCTATGACAGCTAGTGTACTCATGATGCAGTTCTAAATACAGACCATAAAGTCACATCATAGTCAAACTACAAGAAATCATCTATATGTCAATTCCATGGCATCAGGTAAAAGAAGGATCATCCTTGATATGGTCCTACAAAAGTCCATTCCTCTAACATTACACGTCACACTCACACTCAACAAAAAGAAATATTTGATCCTCTTTAGAGAAAATAATCCTCACTGATGCAGCATTTATGGTAAGGCTACATTTTCATAAAATCTTAAATGTTCTTTGAGTCAAAACGTCATTGGAGAAAAATATTTGTGGAGCAAATCTCTTGAGCACTCAACAATAAGTAATGTTCATAATTTGAGATATTAATTTTAATGATATTGCCTTCTAAATGGTACAAATGCACAACTGGAATCAAATCCATAATATCTGCATGGAGCTAGTAGCAACCATAGATGTGATATTTGCAACTTTTTAGTACATTTAGTTGATGTGCCACGAAAACCTGTATTGGATCTTCCATTTCATATGATTCATGGAAGAATCTTCTTTACCTCAATTGACCATTTTTAAAGATAGAAGATCTTACATAGGTTATTCATCTCGATTGATAATTGATAAAGTGCAAGTGTTCACCTTCTATTCAACAATAGGTCTTGTTTAATCTCTATTTGTATCCAAGCATGTTTCCATGCTAATTTGAAGAGGAGGTTGCACTATTAGATATCTTGGAGAAAATCTTCTTTTTCTTATTTCAACTAAGCATTAACCTGATAAGCAGTCAGCCAATACTACAAATGGATAGAAGACTTCAATGGACGTAATTTTGCACACAACAAAAGATATCCAGCGGGGAAAAATAACCAAGCATCCCCAAACCCCCTAAGTTGACCAAGCAGAAAACTATTGTCCTTATACCCTATTACTTATATAATTTCTATCAAGTACCAACAACAGCTTTTCCACAGCAATCAATCACTAGCTTGTGAGTTCTATCTTCAGTATCTTGCATACTCACTTTGCCCCTCTCAATTCTCAATTTTTCCTCTCATCAATGTTCTCTTTGTTTTATTGCTTCTACTCAAGATTTTGATGGATGAGGTCATCATTGTTTGATGCTTATTGATCTTCTGTTATTCGAACAATAAAATAAGCTCCAGCATCGTATTCAAGTTTCTACTTAAAAATAGCAGGTAATGGAGGATCACTCGTTGGTATAGATTTGGCATGTTTATTAAGTTCGTTTTAGCATTGCTGTAAGCATCAAACTGCCCCATCCACCACTAAGATTTTCTAGCCAAGTTTGTTGATTGTGTGTTAATTATTAAAATCATAATTGGCCAACGATTTTCGAATTAAGGTCCCTTTATCCAGTTAGCCTATATCTTCCATGGAAGAAATGATTAAGCAAAGTTTCAGAGTACTCCAAAGGAGAAGAAAGAATTTGGTATGATTATTGAGAAAGTTGACCAATTGAACAAAATTTGTGGTTGGTATCATTGTTGTAATAGTGGCCTATGCAGTCAAATAGGCAGAATGCCATGCTTCAATATCACATGTACCTAGAGACACAGGTTTGCAAAAATTGTTTTTTATATTTAAATGGTTCTAGAGAACTAGTTAGCCTATTAGCTCAACCTAATTTAATAGATATTTAGCAATAGATGAGGCATGAAGAAGATGACCAATCTCATTTTTGTTTAATATAATAGAAAAATATAAAAAGAGAGAATGAAAGAAATCCCTTGATGGACAAAATAAAGAATAGTTAATTGAAGAGTAGAACCAAAACCGGTTATACTTTGATTGCACATGAAATTATACCTTGTAGTAGAAACTAATGATTTACAATTTGATTCACATAAAGAGAGAGGAATGTAATCATTATATGAAATCGTAATGATTATCTTTCCTGATAAAGATTACCAATTTTATATAAGTATAATGGAACTATTTTCATATGCAATGCATGTATTCCAATTTGGTAAGTATAAACACTTGCATCTATTTGCTATTTTATTTTTGAATCACTAAAAATAATTTAATTATATTTCCGTGGATATAGTTAACATTAAATGTTTTTGTTAATGGCATGCATCCGCATGACCACGTACCGCATATACACTATGTTATGACTCAACCAAGATGCTTTTTAAACTAATGAACCATACATAGCACATAAAGGCCATTCATCCATGGACTTAAAATGCTGAACTCAGTGCACTACCTTCAATACAAGAAGCGCCAACATCATCCAAGTCCCTGCGTGCATCGAACTTTAGGTCCGAACCAACAGAAACCCACCTGCCAAATAAGGGGAAAAAACAAAAAACAATGTTACTTCATCATGGAAAAAATACTCAAATTCATCATGGAAATATGAAATTGACCTTTCAACAATAACAACAAAAAATGATACATCCGTAATGATTTATTTTAATAGTATGACTACCAGAATGCTTACAGTGCTTTGCACCTCCCATGTTGCCAGTTTTCCCAGATCAACCCAGCAATAGTCCGACCCTTACCCATACCAGCTCCATCACCAATGAAAAAACCTGCTCTAGCACCATTTTGAAGATAGTGAAGATGCCGCTGATATAGGAACAAACACCATTGTTGTTATCGTGTTAGGTGCTGAAATGGATATATCTTAAACTTGCCATATAAGAGAAGAAAAATAACCTGACAAGCATACACTAGAGTTTCAATCTGTAAGCATGACAGTGCATTTGATTTGTCCAGTTCATCCATAATCTTTAGGTGGTATGTGGGTTCTGGAGGTTGAACAGCTGACAGCGAAGACGTTTCAACAACAGCATCTGGATGGGGACACCCAACAGACAATCTAGGAGGTCTCTATATTAAGACCATGTCAAAAATTATTTAAACATATAAAATTCTACTAGCACTATATTTATTATTATTATTTCTTTTTTTTTGGGTGTGTGTGTGGTGGGGGGAGCAATGAAAAAAAATTCAAATGGAATAAGTTTCTAGTTAGCCTATATTTGGTAATGTAGACATGCACCACACACTTACATAGTCAGTAAAGGTCTCCCCGATAGCACCACCCTCATCTTCTTCACGCTCCACATCGATTGCAACCTAAGATAGACAAATAAACTCAGATAACAAGATGACCTCCAAGAATACCTAGAATATTTGATATAAATAACAATAAATAAAAGAGTATTTGCATTAACAATAGATCACTTGTGCAAAAGAATTTATTTGTATAGCTCCCAAAGGCTTAAGCTGTTAACAAAGGTCCAATACGGGTTTATGATTTGTCATAACCCCCTTTGCGGGCATTGGATAGTGGTCTTTACGATAAACTAGAAAAGGGATTTTATACATTGAATCAATTGAGCTAAAAATAGTATAAATAAAAGTATAGAAATGACATAACTAATTATTATCACTAAGTTAACAACATTTAAGTTCAAAGACCATAATATCATTGAAACAAAAAGTAATTAAAGTATCTAAAGTGGATTACAAAATCAAGGAAAAGGCTATCAACTAGCAAGCAATTGAAAACCCATAACACAATAGCATGTCCTTTCCCAAATATTTGGACTCCGCTACGTAAATTTTTTAATTCCATCAAGTGTTAGTAAGAATATATCACTATAATATCTAGGGCATTTTAATCACTTTCAATTATGTAAAGCAGAATGTTAACGTGAAATGATCTTAATATACTTACTAGATTACAGTTATGGGTATCTATATATTGTTTCCTGTTATATGTGACTTAAGTATAATGTAAATTATCTTTCTTTTGTAAATGATATATTACCAATTATAAGTTATGTCTAGATGCATTTTGATTATTATGTTACCAAACATATCTAATGCTTTACTAGTATTTTTCACATCCTTAGTTGTTGTGAATTATTTATTATATATTATTCCCTAAAAGATAATACGTCTTAACTATTGAAATTGCATTTAATTTACTTGCCATGTCTTTAAGGTCAAAAATGTAATTCGTTAAATTAAGAGGAACACTGTTGCCCTTATTTTTCAGGATGCCCACAACAGCCACAACTCATTTTATTCATGCATCAATTTCTTGCTCAACAGTTCTGAACTTAAGAGCACAGAAATTGTAATGACATGGTTGCAAGGATTTTCATTACCTCCAGCTCCAGCCTTCTCTTGTATTCTCCACTCTTCGACCTGTTTGATTTGCTTCTTCCATTTTTATGAAAATATTGTCAGGGAACAGTGAGCCATGACTTGATAAGATTCTCAAGAGAATCATAGAATTTCAGATTAAACTAAGTCAATTCTCAACCAGTTTACGCTGATTTTCTATTGATAGTAGACATGATAAAAATATTAATGAATAATACTGTTAATGGCAATCAAATAAATATTAATCTGATATCACTTATAATATTAGTGATATTACTGATAATAATCATATTAATATTACCTCAATGCACCTTCTCCTACATTGAATAATCAGCATTTAATGTCTCTTGTGGCATTCTGCACATGCAGGCACCTCTCTCACAGTGCAATTAGTCAATCCCTTCTCCCTCACAATGCTTCATATATGTGACCACCTCCCTAGTTACGCATGCGTCTCACCCTCACTTGAACCACATAACCCTCATGTAGTAACCGTAATCCATCCTTCATTCCTCAGCATAAACTTTATCGACTTCACCGTCCACTATTCATGTTGATATACTATTCCCGTGATGTCGTATCTAGATAGGCTTAACTTCTTGTCCTTTTAGTTTTTGTTTCTCATTCTTGTCTTTCCCGTTCAACCCTTCTCGTTGTTTGGTATCAATGTTGACTTGAATTATCAAATTTAATAAAATCTCGGCCAAATTTGGAAAAGAAAAAGGTTGGTTGTTCCATTGATGGACAGATCCGAATTGATTCAAGTCATATGTGAGGTGTCTTTGAACACTTCAATTTCAGCAAATTTATTAATGAAAGAATCAAGAGATCATGACTGCTCATTCAGCTTGAGCCCACTGGAAGAGACTCTTATCAACAAAATTTCAGCAATCACTAATATTAATATATGCATGGGATATTTTCACTATGACATGAATACAAAAAACTAGAATTTTCATAAAAATTGAAACTCGTGTCGAGAAGAAAATGAATGTATTTATCTACAAAAGATGATTTTCTACATATCCTTCGCACCGCCTCCGTAGCATCCTCAGGACTTTCTTCTCTTTAGGGCCTTTTTCTAAAATCACATAATTCATCTCACTGGTTATTTATACAAGTAGCTAAAGATTAAGGTTAAATAGGTCAATGTACACTGTGCCAAATATCTAGGTCTATTTACTGAAAATACAACAATGCTAAAACCATTCCCATTGAAAAAAAGGCATCCCATAAGTAACTCCTATTATAGAGATTAGAGATTCAATGAATATATAAGTACAAGAAGCCAAATTGCCAACACACTCAGAAAAATTGCTTATAAGTTTATGTGTGAAAAACATGCAGGATTTAGCTTGAGGGTTGAGCTGTAGAAAAGGATCATTGAACTAGGTTTTCTAGTCTAGTTGACAACTATGAATAGAAAAGGAACTGTGGCTACACACCCTACAAGGTCAATAGGTTAGCTTCATATAGTGGAAACTGCATTTTATTCCTTATGCAGGAAAAATGATGCACATCAACAAATTTTTTGGCTTCTTTTATAAGCTCAGCTGGCATGCGCAGAGTAACAATCAGTTCCACCTGCTATCTTACTCATTAGCATAACCAATAGGAAAAATAACAAGGAACATAAGAAGTCTCCGTCCTTGTGTAATTCCTTCCACGTTCTCAATATTAGATGCATCAGTGACATTTGCAAAACTAGTAAGAAGGAGAATATTAAACCACAGTAATACTCAGAATCGGACATTTTCAACAGGAAAGGGGGGCTTTCTAATTAGACAAACAGAGAAAGGAAGGAAGGGATGTGGTTGATTGCCTCATTGATCTCCTCGGGCGGGTCTGGTGGGAATCCAACTAGGGAGGCCGGAGATGAGACAGAGGGAAAGTATTGTTGCAGCTTGGCTAGGTCGACCGCGAGGTCCACACCGCACTGCGGGCAGTTGAAACGGGCGAGGCCGTGAGGGACATTAAGGATCGCCTTGCAACGAGCGCAGGGCAGCTGGATCTTGGTGGGATCGATGCCCTGCGCCTTGGGCGGGGGGCGGCGGGGAGGGGGAGCGGCCAGGAGCTCAGGCGGCAGCATCTGCGGCAGCTGGCACTTGGGGCAGATGAACTCGGTCATCCCCGGTGCCACCGCGAGTATCCCATGGCATCCGGCGCAGCGGACCTGGAGGCTTCCCGCCGGAGGCCCTGGCGGAGGCAGAGCCAGAGGCGGCACCGTCGGCAGCGAGGGCTGCCCCATTCCTGCCCCCTGCCTCGCTCGCTCCTCTGCGCTCTCTATGACTCCGCTCGAATCCTTCCGCCGCGAGTGTCGATCTGCTGTGGATCGCCAACAGGAGGAGCGATCGAATGTTTTGAAGCGAGAGAGAGAGAGAGAGACGCAAGGGTTTGGATTTTACGAACGAGTAATTGGGGACATTCTGATTCAGCAGTTATGATCGCGGTCACGTGTTCGTCAGCAGGAAGCGCCTCTCCACCGCAAAGTGCATACTTATGGCTACAGCCGAATATTATTATGGAAAAAATTAATTAATTAATTAATAACTTCTTTCGACATTATTCACCTGTGAGTCGAGTGGTAGATTTAACAATATTTTGAAATCTTATTTTTAAGAAAATAGAAAAAATAAAAAATGCTGCCGTCCAAATGCTTCAGAAATTCTACTCTGCTTACGCCTTTTTAAATTTTAAATATGTGCTGAATATTTATGAGTCTGACATATCGTTGTCAAAAACTTATTTCTAAAAAAATTAAATAAATGTACCTGGGAGTGATGAGAAAGAGACATTGCCCATTCGAAGCTAACTACAACTAGCTGATTAGCTGATGAAGGTATCCACAACGTAATATTGATGCAACTGCTTAAACAGAGAGAAAAGGGAGCACTCTTATCTATTACACGCCCAGTGCTAGTCCTGGAAAGAAGACATATTACACATGAAAGGTTAAGGGACCGGTCGGTCGGTCGGTTGGTGTGACCGACTTATCATTGTGGTCTAAGTCGACTGGGATTGTTCATGATGATGCTTGACTATAAGGAGATCCATAAAAGATTGAATGGACTGAGACTTCACTATTGTTTCTGCTTCTTTGCAGAGGGTTCTGATGACTGGTCCACCTGCATGAAATTGTACATCATACTTCCATGATTTGTGTAGCTCCAATATATAACAAAATAGTTAACGGAGATATGAATACCTTCACAGAGAATGAAAAAAAAAATGATGTGATTAGATAAATTGAATTGATTAAATAAGGCACGAATGGTGAAATAAATATAATCAACTACATTATAGCTACATTTCAACAGATGTTGACCAAAAAAAAAAATCTTACTGAATTCAATAGCTCTTCGCTAATGTAGGTCATTGTCCTCAACGTGGCTTCCAATGTGTCTTTGGAAAGCTGAAATTTAACGTCGAATTCCCCTGATGGAGAGTTGGCGTAATCTTGCAACTGAATGTGCTCCACAGCATCATAATTAGAGAGAAAATTAGGAATAAAGGTTGAGAAACATAGATGATAATTTTGTTGAAACTTAGAAGATAAAATTAATGGACTATAATCACTAATTGAAGTAGAACAAACAGTGTTAAATTATTCAGTGGATGTCCTAGAGTACTCTCTAGGTGCCAAAAAAGAGCAACTATAGCATTTTTGTGGGATTTTAGCATGTCATGATCAAGGCTAAAGCCCTTAGTATTGTTGTCACCATTGTTATCTCCATTGCTGTTCTTGTGTCAAAACTCTAAAAATTAATTAAATGTTTGTCTTATTGTAAATTCTAATTTTGTTTGCATAGAGAAGTAATAAAATCTAACAAAATCAGGCCTGAAGCCTTTATGAATTACTTACACTACTGAAAGATCCAAGTTGTAGGCACTGCTTACTATAAAATTTAGTTGAACTGTCATGTCAAAAAAAGCATGATTTACAACTTTAACATCAGAGTCAGATGCTGTAAATAATGGAACAGTTTTTGTTCTACATTTAAATAAATTTTGACAGTATATCATATATATATAGACAAAAATATATAAAAACATTTTAAAAAGTCATGTACTATGTCAAAAAAAAATAGGAATATTTAACATGTTATGTTAGAGATATTATCTGCATTATCAAGTATCTGCATACCTTTAATGTGATGATAGCTACTCTATTTGAAGGTTGTGAATTTCGGTTTTGCATGGTCCATGTCATCGACCTCAGTCTAGGAAGATTGTCCTATGTAGATCATGGAAACATCTCATCACACTTTAAAAAACACTTTTGTCCAGACATTGGAAGTTCATAATTATTAATGACAAATTACAACGAGTTACATTTGGTGCCATATTCTTGGAAGAGCCAAATTCCTCGTGAAGAGACATGGTAGCTACCAATGGAGAATGTGAATCGGCATCAATTTCATTGGAAGACTGGGCATTCTTATTATTGATATAAGTTCTATTGTTTATTTGCCAGGTGGATGACAAATTCTCCAACAATGAGAAAGATGGAAGAGCAGGAGTGGCATTAACTTTGACCTGATCTGAAATCCTTATCTGTTGCTGAAGAGGCTACATAAACAATTAAATACATAGCAAGTAAGATCTGAAGTTCAAATATTATGAAAAAGTTACGCGCAAATATTAAGCCAAGGAGAAATACAACTATGCAAATTCTACAGCCGAATGCCTACCACTATAAAAATTTGAAACGACGACAAAGAAAAGGGAACGAAAAATTGTGGAGCGACCAAAGATAGGAATTAGGTTGTGGGAGGCAGTTAGTACTTAAAATTTTCTTTGTTGCTTGCCACTATCAATGTTATCACAGAGGCAATACAGCAGCAATTACTTTGTTGCATCCATAAATACATAGAATCTCTCAGAAATATCTATGTAGATCTTTAGTCATGAAAAAAGATATATTGGATATTACTGTGTAAATGAAAATGAATATGCCATGTGATGACTGCATATTGTACTAACATACATCATTTAAATATGTGTACCTGGTCTGTCAATGATTCCTCAATCCACTGATGAAGATACTTATTGAATATTAGTAAAATAATGGTTTGAAGTTCAGTAGGAAGACCAGGAGGAAACAATTTGCTGATGTTATCTCCCGCTAGCTTGTCACCTATGCACTTTCTTATGAGACATCGAAGAGAAGCCAAAATCTATAATTGCAAAATACAAACTGTAACTATAAAGGATGAAACAGTAAACTAAACAAAAAAAGCAAACAATTTATCACCTCAATGTGTGAAAATAAACATAAAAAAACACATAATAAGTAAGCTTTAGGCAGTAAGGATACCAAAAAAATGAATTTGAACAGGCAGTGACGTGATTGGCCATCAAAAGAAGGAGATCATTACACATTTTTAAGGGTCAAACAACTAAAATTTGTTTAAAAAAAGGTAAACAATGTTTAGATATAAGTACAATGAGGAAATGTTCATTTAGCTTCCCATCTTGATTAACTAGAGGTGAGAGACCAGCTCTAATGCCATGTGGAAGCTCCAAATGAAGGGTTATTCCAACCCAATACACCAAGGCACTTATATGGAGATCCCCTGGATAACTAACCATGGCCCAAAAAAGCCTCACGAAGTCCAGTGGGACAAATGCTGTTCTGCTAGAGCAAACCGACATGAAAATGGAAAATCATCTTCCTACTCTCTTGCAGGTAGTGAATTCCTAAAGGAATATATCCATCAAGTGGTTTTTTATTATTATTATTTGAACTGTTCAAAGCCATGTGAGAAGAGCAATAAAGGTTTATGCTCACGAGTATTTTTGCAGTTAATGTGCAATTAGTGTGCAAGTTGCTGATGACTAAAACTATGAAAATCAATGGGAGTAATAGTCCAGTTTTCATAATAGCTCACTCTTTATACATATATAAATGTCTCTCCCTTTCCCTATTTTCTTATACATAGGCGTTTTGATCTTCCCGCTTTTCTTTTCTACCTCTATTTCTTCTCCAACAAAAAGAGCCTTTTATAATCTTCCGTCCTAAAATCTATCTTGCT
>JBBMJZ010000036.1:239993-259489 GCA_037833815.1 Zingiber zerumbet
AAATTTAAGGTTTTAAAAAATAGATGATAAAGAGAGATTTTGAAGACAACAATATGAAAACAAGGGATATTTTGAAGTATAACTTTTTAATACTTTTTGAAAAATTCCTTTACATGAATTTTTTGAAAAGATATAAAAAAAAAATTCAAAAATTGAACAGTAAAACTTTAAGTACGATTTTGAAATCTTAAAACCGATTTTTAAAGCAATCTTTAGGAATAGTTTTTAAAATTTTGAAAAAATAAATTTTTGCAAAATGTTTTCAATAATAATTCTCCCTTGAACCTGACATTCCTTTAAAATAACACAACTAGAAAGTGTCTTTAACTGTCTAACCATTTAGTTACTTACTAACTATCAGAAGATAACAGCTTTCACTTGGTTAGTCAGGTTAAGTTAATATATCCAGTTAGTGTTTGACTAAATTGAATAACTTAATATATCCAGTTAAGTTAATCCCTTCCGGGCGCCGAGACTACCATTTTCCAACACATCAATATATTTTCTGCAAGAAAATATTAGTCCGAGACAAATACAATTTATATTACCCTGCAAAACAAAGTATTAGCACAATTATAGTAAAAAAAAATAGTAATTAGATTCTGTCTCCTCGAGATCAGAATCTAGCCACAATCTCAACTTAGATTTTCGAAATGGTTCTAAGTTGGATCGACGCCTAAGTTCTCTAATTGGGAACGCATCCTTGCCAAGTCACTCCCCCTCCAGTGATTTTACCTTAACTTATCTGCCAGATATCCGGTCAACACATCGACCCTTCTGGACTTTGTGCTAGCTATCCGGTCAGCTCGTCGACCTGGCTGAACTTCGTGCCAATTATTCGGTCGGTTCGTCGACCTAGCTAGGCTTTGTGCCAACTATCCGGTCGACCCGTCAAATTAGCTGGGCTTCGTGTCAGATATCCGGTCAACCCATCAACTTATTTGGACTTCTCCTGCACACTCAGTCAAAGTGTTAGATTACAACGAAACTAACCTAACCTACTTTGTCATTCATTAAAATCTGAGTTAAACCGTTAATGCTAATCGCACCAATAATTGTTATATAGTGAAGGATAGTTAGGTACTTGTATATGGGATGGAATGTTTTTTTATTAAAAAAAAGTCAAATACCTTTACTCCCCTTATTTTCTATCAAATAACATTTTGTCTTGTATTTAAAAAATAGCATTTAATTCCCTTTCATTAAAAGCCAGATATGAGAAAACTTATAAAGGACAATTTTATTCTTGTCTTTATTATCATATTTCCATAATAATCTTAAGAAAAACTAATATTAAATTGATTATTATATCTTTGATAAAAATGCTTACAAAATTCATACACGCATCAGTATAAATAATAGAAAAATAGTAACTCTGAAAGAGATAGTCAGCCAAAAACTCATTCCACCACCCTCACCAAATCAAAAAAGAGTCAGAATTCTAAATTAATGAACCAAAATTAAATAAAAATGGAACAAAGTTCATTATTAAAATTATCCTTCTTATCATCAAATGTGGCATACAATAAAATAGAAGTGAATATTGATGTGACAAAATTGCACCAATACGCACATCAAACACATTACAAAATTCAAGAAGTTTATATGCTGTTGTGACTACAAGGTTAGTGCTTAAACATCTTAATATACCACGAAAACTTAAAACCACTAACATATAATGGATGTCAACTACTATTTGAATATAGAACAATGGTGAATGTGAGTTCTTCCGGTGGATGGATGAAATAGAAGAAGCAGAAGTATAACAAAATTAAGTGCACAAGAAATAAGTTCTTTCGATGGTCGTTATAGAAAAAGTTGATTCTGATTATATGTTAGTGTTAGAGTTATAAGATGTGTTAAAGCAGATGAACCTAATTATAATCAGCACATAACTCTAACTTCTTCTTCTATTTCATTCGTTCATCGGAAGAACCCCAATCCTCCATTTTCTACATGCAAATAGTAGTTGGCATCCATTAGCTATTAGTGGTTTTGGATTTACATAGTATATTTAGATGTTTGAGTACTAATTTTATAGTTACAATAACTTATTAACTTTCTTCCTAGATTTTGTAATGTCTTTGATGTGCATATTGGTGTAATTTTGTCACACCAACACTTCATTCCTACTTCATTATATGTCATATTTGACGATGATGAGGCGGAGATTTTTAACGATGAACTTTATTCCATCTTCATTTGATTTTAGTTTATTAATTTAGAATTCTAACTTTCTTTTTATTTAGTGCGGATGGTGAAATGAGTTTTTGATATTTTTTCAGAGTTACTATTTTCTATTACTTATACTAATGCATGTATAAATTTTACAACGATTTTTATTAATAATTATAATGCACAATTATCTTTTATAAGATTTTTCACACTGATTTATAGTTAAAAGTAGTTAAATATTTTTCATAAAAAAAGGAGCGGCCAAGTTTCTTTATTTGACAAAAAAAAAATATCTAATTTTAAAACTATTAAAAAGAGCATAAAAATAGTGTTATTACCTTCTTACCCTTCCGCCAACCTCCTAAATCTCCCCTTTCTCTCTCTCGCCCAATGCATCCCTTCTCTTCATGATTAAACAAGGTCTGATATGTTCCCATATCAGGGCGACACTGATATAATCACATATCAGGCTCACGATCGGTCTGATATTTTTCATAAAGACCCATATTGAGCCTAGTATTTTCCCATATCATGCCTGTTATGTCTGATATGGAAAATATTAGACCTACGCTGAACCTGATATGGTCTAATATCAAGCCTAGTCTAGGCCTGATTTGGACCATATCAAACTCATGTATTGAAAAATAATATGAGATTTAGAAGATTGGTGGGAAGGATAGGAAAAGAATAATATAGTTTTAAAATTAGGATATTAAAATAAAATGGGGGAGAAATCTCATATAGGCGAAATGAATTAGTCAAATTTATTTAATGGGATGAATTTTGGATCACGTTTTAAATTTAATCGAATACAATTAAATTCTACCTAACGAACTAATGGATCCGTTCGGGTTCAACCCGATCCAGAAATGTGTCATCATTTTTAAAGTAAATAGAATCAAATGCGGATCTCGATTCCCCGACCCGATCCGTTTCCTGTATTTTTTTAATTGTATTTGCGTAAAGGCCCTCGGTCGTCGCCGATATTTTAAGGGAGTCCATAAATGCCCAGAGGAACCCTCGTGCCGCTTTATTTCTTCTTCCCCTTTCGTTTACCTGTTCGTTCGATTGAATCAATTGTATTTCAGTGATTGTTTACTTTTGTTTTTTCTCTTCTTCTTCTTCGATCGAAGCATGCGCTCGATCTGGGGTTTCTGGTCTCGGTTCGGGTTCTGGATAAGCGATTAGAGGCGAGATGGGTTCTAGGGATGAGAAGGGCAACGACGAGCCGTGGAAGGAGAGGGAGCGCCCGACGAGGGCTTGGCACTTCGCTCTCTTCGGATTGGTCGGCGTCACCGCCACTGGCCTCGTGGTATGATCTCCCCTCGCGTCCTACAGAACTTCCTGTTCCTTATTCTTGGACTTTATAATTTTCTTTTCTTTGGTTAACTTGATTTTGTATTGTAGTGGAGAGGAGATAATGAATTCGATATAAAAAGAGCACGATCGTTTTACTAGAAAGATTGCGCTTTTTTTCATCTTCCATGGATAACGCAATGTGTCATTATCGATTTTACCTCTGCCTTTGTTTGATCAGCGAGCTTAGCAGTCTTTTAGTTTGAATGAAGTCTAAACAAAGATCTTTTTTCATATGTTGAACTAGACGATCAACCTTCTTTTGATTTTCTTTTTTTCCTTCTATTTTGTATGCTGACTTTCAAGTTGGAGATGTGAAGTGAAGTTGGAATTTATTCTAGTACTATAACGGCGTCATCAGTTTCAGCGTAATTCATGAACTTTGAAAATGCTTTGCTGATTCCAATGTACTTTAATGAGATGAATCGATCTAGTAAGTTTTCAATTTCTTTGGAGTAACAAGAGGCACCTGGTTCACAATTTTAACAGTGGTCTTTGGTTCGAGACTGAAGAAGTGGTCCTTGCTCTTGTTTGAAATCTGTTCTTTATTTATTTCTATTAGAGAGAGAATTTTAATTAGTTGCTTGCTGCCCTGTATCAGCGATGGCGACAATGTTTAATCTGTCAGGTTTTTATGGTTGTCTTTGACGTTTGTTTATATGCACGTCGTGATCATGCCTTGCTTTCCAGTTCCAGTATAGTGCTAGTTGTAAACATTAATGTCTCACACTCCTGTTGTCACTGATCGAGAATCTTTCTTCCTCTCTTTGTACTAAAATTGGTCATATTGAAGATCTAGACTCTTGAAAAAATTTCCTATTATTTTTGGAGTTATTCTGGGTTAACTTTGGGTTTCAACATTTCACCATGGCAATGGTTAATGTATATAGAGTTCATTGCTTGTTATTCTTAGGTGATATTGTGTTCATATACTCCTTGATAAGTAGTGTTATTTTGCTCACGTAGCAACTTAACTGGAATATATGTGGTCTTTGGCAGGCTGGTCAGTTGCGCAAAACTACGGAATGGGTTTACACTCAGGTAGAGTTAGTCTCTGCATTGTTACTTTTAGCATTGCAACTAGTATATAAGGCATTCTTAGTTTTGCATGGAGTCTCTGTTGAAATAAATTGTACTTGTAACAAATGCTAATGCACAATGTCAAGTATGCTGGTTTATCAATCAACTACTGAGAAAGTGGAAGATAAAAAAGTTCAGTTACAAATCACTGATACCATAATCAATGGAATTGCATATAGCAAGACAGGGTTAAAAAGTTGAACATGTCCACTATCTGAGAAGCTTATAAATTTTAATATTCATATGGATCAAGTTGAATGCAAGTGTTTCTTGTTGTAAGTTCTAGTGCTAGGTTTGAACGGTTGTTTTTGATACATCTTTCATTTTTTGGACCTTATTATAATAAATCATTATGACTATTTTTTTTATATGGAAGATAAGTTGTTTACTGTGATAAAAAAGATTTATTTACAGTAGTCAGAACAAACTTCATAAATTAAAAGTGGGAAAACACAACCTTCGTAGCCAAAAGAAAACAAAACATCAACATTGATTAGTTAAGCATGATTCCTAGTAACAAGAAAAAAATATAAATTCATAAATTCAATCAGTCAATGAAGACTAGATATCTATTACCCTCAGTCAGATAGTGACAATTGATTTGCAATTCTTGTCTGACTAGATCTCCATCAGAAAACTCTTGTAAAAGAAACTGTGTCTAACCATCTATCGTTCTGATGATTAACCATAATTATGTTTCATGTGAAATAAGGTTGAGGCTTTAGTAAAGAACATGTTGGTCAGTTTCAAAAGTACAAACTCACTTCTCTAACGTAGATTGGCAAAACTTATGACAAATTGTGATTGAATATATGTCATCCTCTCACTATGTTATACAAAGTCATGTGTACACGTCTTTATATCAAAATAAGAAAGAGTTGGGGACAAGAAATTAACAAGTAATGTGCAAGGGACTATTGCTTCTGTTTTGTAGTTTACTAATTACTTTATTCTCTCTTTCATCAGTTGAGCAGATTACGGTCCACTTCAACCTGGAGCAATTCAACAAGTAGTTCAAGTCATGAAGGTTCCAGACAAGAAGCTTGGAAAAGATATTACCGTAGAATGCAAGAGGAATACGATGATGAGAGGGAGAGAGTTGTAAGTTATTCTATTCACTATTCATCATTACATCCATCAGTTTTTCTACAAATATTTTTTCCTCCAATGACTGTGGTGAGATAATGGTTGTCTTTTTGTTTCACTAAATCACTGCACACATTTTTTTTTTTTCAGAAAGTTGTGGTTATATCTTGAGTAAAACTGGTGAGGTCAATGGAGGGATAAGCAGTTGATCGTTATATCTTGAGTAAAATTGGTGAGGTCAATGGAGGGATAAGAACCATATAGTTGATCCCAAGCAGGTGGGACTCACATGGCTTGATGATTAAACTTATCTTGGTTATATACCACCTAGCAATTGATTTTAACTGATCTATTGTAGTCAAATCCATGCCAAAAATCAAAATATTAAAAAGAGCATGTAGGTGGCATGTATCAACCCACTACATGGCACATACATAGGATGCAGGTGCTTATGTGGGGCCTCCATATATGGCCGTGTTTTGATGGCATATGCAACAGCATGGTGCACCTGATCCTGCCTATTGAAGCACCACATACACTATATATGGTGTGGTCCCTTGCCCAAAGGTGTAAATGGCATGTGACCACCTAGTCCACTCTTTTCATATGTTGAACTACACGATCAACCTTCTTTTGATTTTTTTTTTCTATTTTTTATGCTGACTTTCAAGTTGGAGATGTGAAGTGAAGTTGGAATTTGCTCTAGCACTATAACGGTGTCATCAGTTTCAGAGTAATTCATTAACTTTGAAAATGCTTTGCTGATTCCAATGTACTTTAATGAGATGTATTGATCTGGTAAGTTTTCAATTTCTTTGGAGTAACAAGAGGCACCTGATTCACAATTTTAACAGTGTTCTTTGCTTCGAGACTGAAGAAGTGGTCCTTGCTCGTGTTTGAAATCTGTTCTTTATTTATTTCTATTAGAGAGAGAATTTTGATTAGTTGCTTGCTGCCCTGTACAAGCGATGGCAGCAATGTTTAATCTGTCAGGTTTTTATGGTTGCCTTTGACGTTTGTTTATATGCATGCCATGATCATGCCTTGCTTTCCTAGTTCCAATATAGTACTAGTTGTAAACATTAATGTCTTACACTCCTGTTCTCACTGATTGAGAATCTTTCTTCCTCTCTTTGTACTAAAATTGGTTATATTGAAGATCTAGACTCTTGAAAAAATTTCCTATTATTTTTGGAGTTATTCTGGGTTAACTTTGGGTCTCAACATTTCAGCCTGGCAATGGTTAATGTATATAGAGTTCATTGCTTGTAATTCTTAGGTGATATTGTGTCCATATACTCCTTGATAAGTAGTGTTATCTTGTTCACGTAGCAACTTAACTGGAATATATGTGGTCTTTGGCAGGCTGGTGAGTTGCGCAAAACTGCTGAATGGGTATACACTCAGGTAGAGTTAGTCTCTGGATTGTTACTTTTAGCATTGTAACTAGTATATAAGGCATTCTTAGTTTTGCATGGAGGCTCTGTTGAAATAAATTGTACTTGTAACAAATGCTAATGCACCATGTCAAGTATGCTGGTTTATCAATCAACTACTGAGAAAGTGGAAGATAAAAAAGTTCAGTTACAAATCACTGATACCATAATCAATGGAATTGCATATAGCAAGACAGGGTTAAAAAGTTGAACATGTCCACTATCTGAGAAGCTTATAAATTTTAATATTCATATGGATCAAGTTGAATGCAAGTGTTTCTTGTTGTAAGTTCTAGTGCTAGGTTTGAACGGTTGTTTTTGATACATCTTTCATTTTTTGGACCTTATTATAATAAATCATTATGACTATTTTTTTTATATGGAAGATAAGTTGTTTACTGTGATAAAAAAGATTTATTTACAGTAGTCAGAACAAACTTCATAAATTAAAAGTGGGAAAACACAACCTTCGTAGCCAAAAGAAAACAAAACATCAACATTGATTAGTTAAGCATGATTCCTAGTAACAAGAAAAAAATATAAATTCATAAATTCAATCAGTCAATGAAGACTAGATATCTATTACCCTCAGTCAGATAGTGACAATTGATTTGCAATTCTTGTCTGACTAGATCTCCATCAGAAAACTCTTGTAAAAGAAACTGTGTCTAACCATCTATCGTTCTGATGATTAACCATAATTATGTTTCATGTGAAATAAGGTTGAGGCTTTAGTAAAGAACATGTTGGTCAGTTTCAAAAGTACAAACTCACTTCTCTAACGTAGATTGGCAAAACTTATGACAAATTGTGATTGAATATATGTCATCCTCTCACTATGTTATACAAAGTCATGTGTACACGTCTTTATATCAAAATAAGAAAGAGTTGGGGACAAGAAATTAACAAGTAATGTGCAAGGGACTATTGCTTCTGTTTTGTAGTTTACTAATTACTTTATTCTCTCTTTCATCAGTTGAGCAGATTACGGTCCACTTCAACCTGGAGCAATTCAACAAGTAGTTCAAGTCATGAAGGTTCCAGACAAGAAGCTTGGAAAAGATATTACCGTAGAATGCAAGAGGAATACGATGATGAGAGGGAGAGAGTTGTAAGTTATTCTATTCACTATTCATCATTACATCCATCAGTTTTTCTACAAATATTTTTTCCTCCAATGACTGTGGTGAGATAATGATTGTCTCTTTGTTTCACTAAATCACTGCACTTTTTTTTCTTTTTCAGAAAGTTGTGGTTATATTTTGAGTAAAACTGGTGAGGTCAATGGAGGGATAAGACCCATATAGTTGATCCCAAGTCGGTGGGACTCACATGGCTTGATGGTTAAACATATCTTGGTTATATTCCACCTAGCAATTGATTTTAACTGATCAATTGTGGTCAAATCCATGCCAAAAACCAAAATATTAAAAAGAGCATGTAGGTGGCATGTATCAACCCACTACATGGCACATACGTAGGATGCAGATGCTTATGTGGGGCCTCCATATATGGCCATGTGTAGACGGCATATGCAACAATGTGGTGCACCTGATCCTGCCTATTGAAGCACCACATACGCTATATATGATGTGGTCCCTTGCCCAAAGGTGTAAATGGCATCTGTGACTAGGGGTGCAAACAAATTGAATCAAACCGAATAATATGAAAATATAGATATTTGAGTTTGAGCTCGAAAAGTACATATGATATTCGAAGCTTGATTCGAAGCTCGAAAATATAAATAATTTTGGTTCAAGCTCAATTCAAAATAAAATTTGAGCTCGAGTTCGATTCGAATTGTTCGAACTTTGATTTGGATATATTCGAATTATAATTCGAAATGACTTAGATTCGATTTTGATTCAAATTATTCAAACCTTAATTTGAATATATTTAAGTTAAAATTGAAATTGTGTTCGATTCGAGTTCGGCTCGCGAGCACCTCGTGAACAATCGAACCAGATAGTATAGGTTCAAAATTCAGCTCGAAAAAATATTTGAACATGTTCAAGTTCGGCTCGAATTCGATAATTTCGAATACGAATCGAATATTTTTCGAACCAGCTCAAAAAGCTCGTGAACCGGCTCGATTCGTTTGCATCCCTATATGTGACCACCTAGTCCACCTTTAAAAAACCATGCTGAAATCCACACAGTTCCTGCCTTCTTGTCCCAACTTTATTTATTCTATGCATGTTGACCTAGTTAACCCAATCATATTGGGATTTGAATCAGTTAGGCCAAGAAGCAACCAATGTCAGAAGGATTGGATTAATGGAGTGTGTTGATTAGAGATGCTAGGAATGTGTATAAGTTGCTGTACAGATGGCCGAGTCAGTTTTTTTACTTGTGTAATTATTACATAGTTTTGAATTTGATGCAATTGCTTGCCTCGAGGACAGATGCAGATGGTACTAGGCTGGAGTATATAAAACACTTTATTGGACATTCATATTTGTATCCTTTGCCAACAGAAGTTCCATAGCGTGTCTTGAGATAATTAAAATTATTCTTATAGTGTTATTATCCATGCTACTCCTATTGTTTTGAAAATAACTGATGATTATGACTTCTTTTTTTCTTTTATGTAGGAGCGTATAAGACGAATGCAAAGTGTATTTAACAGGGAGCGAAATAAGCATAAGACCTACAGGAGTTGGACCGACAGTGACCCTGGCAAGTACCAGTATATACCACGTGAAGATTGGTACTACGAGACAAGTACATCTCACAGTGACCATAAAAGTAGTTACAAATCCACCCCAAATTACAGGGGGCATTACACAATGTCCCATCATTACACAGTCTTAGGGCTTGACAGGTAGTAACTGAACCACTCTTTCTTTATTTCCTAGCAAATAAACACGACTTTTCACTTGTACTGCTAAACTTATTTTCTATGTTGTGGACAACTTGCATATTTCTTGGCTTGCATTTATCTTAGTTAGACTATCTTTTTTTTTTGGCTTGAATATTGTATAGGGAGCGGATACACAATCAGTAAATTATAAAGCAGAAAACCTTTGCTGATTAATTAGAAAGAACTTAAATTGTTAGATTACGTTTGCCCCTTAGTCGATCCATGGGAAACAAAAAGAACAAAAAGAAAATAAAAAAGAAAGGAATCCTACATTGTAGGATGCAGCCCGTGCAGGTAGATAATTTGGTTATGTTCCATCGAATAACTGATAAATAGATTGAGATTTGTTGTTCCTTGACATGAATCATTGTGTGGCCTTCGATTGACTTGTAATGAGATTTTTCCCTTTATCATATACTTTGTGGAATCAATTACTTCACAAGGTATTTGGTTTTTGAGAATGCTATGATACATATGCAGGTGTTGGACAAATTGGTGTAGCTTTAATAAAAGATAAAACTAGGGATACTAGGTTAAGATGGTATAAATTTGAACAAAGGTGATTAATTATTCTATTACTAGATGAGTTGAATCAATTTCGTGAAATGTAAGGGGCAGACGAAATGCTATGAACATTGTTTAATTGATCAAAATATGACTAGCAATTTAGGCTTGCACAGAGTTCATGGAGCAATAAGATCTATGTAACCAACCTCATATAGCAGGAAATAGTATACCCTTGATTCTTTTGATATTTGCATTAGCATTGTATTCTCATAATTTGTCTCTATTTAGATTGGAGGGACTCGAGTAAAAACATAATACGATAATGTATGTTTTAGGATTTGTGTTCTCCAAAGCTAATCAGTTTTATGCTTCTTCCCATAGGACAAGAGCAGAACCGTATACCGATGCTGAGGTAAAGGTACACCTTTCCATCATCCGATCTCTTCTTATCTACATGTGGTTTCAATTTTAGCTAAGATAATATATAAGTGTTTAGGAAATTGTTAGAGAGTTTGTATATATTTTTGAAAATTGGAAAGTAGTAATTGTGGTCATACAAAAATGGAGAAGCTGTTTTACTAGAAAATTGACAAGGAATTTTGAACTGTTGCCATATTAATATAGTTCACTAAAAGCAATATTTTATTAATTGTTTACATCTGTTGTTCTTGTTTAGATAGTTTTTTTCCTTCTAATTTGAGCTCATCAACTAGACTAGGTTATGTCTTCCAAAGTATCTTAAACAAATAAATTAAAATTGATGCAGTAGATTGGATGAGGAACAATCCTGTGTTATTATTGTCTGACTTCACCTGAATGTTGAGGCTCACTGGCATCAGCTTTATAAATTTCTTGTTTTCTTTCCATATTGTCTGCTGACTTGATGTTCATCTATGCATTGCAGTCTGCTTTCCGCACAAAAGCAATGGAGCACCATCCTGATCAAAACCAAGAGAATAGAGGTAGAACCTGTTTCTCATCTTCTTTATAAAGTACAATATATCTATATCGTGTCTGGAATTTGTTGGTTACAATATATTTGATGATGGAAAGCATATCATTCCTCTTGTTGCAGTGGCAGCCGAAGCAAAATTTAAAGAAATTATGATGTCCTATGAAGCTATAAAATTGGAGAGGAAAAATCAAAAGTGCTGATATATATATACTCATGCGTGTAGATATTGCCCATTTCAAAATAAATAAATATATTCAGGAATGCATTTGCTTCGCAAGCAGAAAAATTAAAGCAAAGCAAGCTGGGGAACGCTGAAATGGTTTGAGCACAGGAGCATTGGCCTTCCATGGTGTTCTTCACAGTGAAAATAGCAACTCAAGTTCATTTCCTTTAAGTGTTGAGCTTCAGCAATTGTTTTTTCTTCCCTCTGGAAACTTGCTTTCCCTAAATTTTTCTAGTGGCTGCAAACTGTTATATTCTGCTATTTCTGCTAAAATTCATGTTCTAGTTGATACTGTGAGTATCAATTACTGTAACGTGAGCTGGTACGTATAACTGATGCCCATCTGACGGTACAATTTTTATGGGAAAATTATCATTTGAATAATGGTTGTTTTCATTTTTGTTTATTGCATAAGTTCTTAGGATAATCATAACACCTTCCTCTACCATTCTTGAGTTCATTTTAGTTGAATTTGCCAGCATTTCTAGCTTCGTGCTGTTGATTTGCAATTGTCCTAGCAATTATGTGGCTACTTCAAGTTGTTTTCACTCAGAAAATCACTTTGTGAAATGTTTAATTATATCGAAAAACTCAAGCAGTGACTGAAATGCCACTGAGCAGCAAAAATTTTAGAAGGAATCATGGGATGATGGTTTAGATGAATAGGTGTTCGTATTAAGTTAGTGTTGTTTTAATAAAATTATGTTTATAACACCCACGGATGGCTAGCTCATAACAAAACACTTAATTCTTGCACTCACGAGGAAATAAAAAGACAGGAATCTAACTTGATCAGTAAATAGATAGGAAGCCATTCCCATCAATATATACAATTACTGCTCCGATTTCATCCACAAATTCCCAAAGAAAAGAGAAATGCAAGGTTGTCAAAATCTCATTTAACAATATTAGAGTGAATAATGTTTGTGGAGTCCAAGCTCAATGCCACAAGCTTCATTCAATCAGAACAAGTTCAAGAGACATGTTTACAGCATAAATTTTGACAAACAAAAAATGGCACTTGAGGTTCAATACCCCCACCTCTCACCCACACAGGGATCAATTGAGGGGAGGAGTCCTATAATATGCGGGGACAGTCACCGGGAAGAACATTTGCCGGACCCCTTCAGCCTTGATGATGGGGAGAATGATAGCTGATGCACCCTGCAAAGGCAGAAGACTACCTATGTGAATGGTTTTAGTAGTAGACTATGGCTCAGCAATGAAGATAATCTATTTTGAATTTAGGAGAGAGAGAGAGATTTCAGTTCAGAAAGGATGCACAAGGTTAGCATACTACTTACAGAAATCAGTCTAGCTCCAATCCACATTCGCTTCAGAGATGGAAATGGCAACAATAGACGCCCAACGCCATATATAGCAACAGCAAAGAAGTGTGCGACCAAACTCAATGGCCTGGGATTAAGGCCTGAGAGTAAGGAAACGGGCCCATTTGAGAAAACACCACCTAGACTTAGATAGTCGAAACATGCTTGGCGCATTTCATTCCTGGCTTGATCAGGTGACGCACTAAAAACCTTATAGAGCGCACCAGCCAAAGTATTGATTGTAGAAGCAACTGGCTGCAGGAATAAAGAGGTAATCACCATCCCAAGAATACTAGTGTGAAAGTAAACAAAGAATATGATTTCACATACAACATATTGGATTCAAACTGACTACTAAAAGATGTTGTGTTTACCTACCTTCCGTAAGGTGTAAAAAGATTCCAAATATTTACAGAGAGATGGTGCATCATGGAGATCACGAAGAGGCCTAAGAAGATTATTCAACACAGCAATATCTGACAAGGCCACAGTCATTCCTCCACCAGTTAGAGGATGGCGCATATTGAAAGCATCTCCCATTAACAGTGCTCCGGGTGTGGGGTGTGGGACTGCTGGCATGCTCCTATTTGCCATAGTTCTGATATTTCCTTTGTCAATAGCCTTTATAAAAGCATCTTGCAGTTGCTCGGGAAGCTATTGAATGCACATTGCGTTAGCCTCAGTCTATATATTCGTATTAAGAGGGTGCATACCATCCACATAGAAACACACTCCATGACTAAAAGCAACGGAAGCACTAAGCAAGGGTTTTTGAAACTACCTGAGGTGCAACTAGCGTCTTCAAATAGCTGGCCATTTCACCATTTGCTAGAGAAGGTACCTTCTGACCTGGCACGTCGACCAAGCAGCGGACCTCTGAGCTACTGATTGGATAGAACAAAATGGGTGAAGGATCAGCCAAGATAACATGCCCATGGTTCGGGAATGGAAGTTCGCAGTTCTCTAGAATTAAACCAACAAAAGAAGAGGGTATATCGACCTGCAAAAAGATGCTATCAAATCACTGCAGTAAGTTCTTGTAAACTTTGTTCAGTAAGTTCCTGGAAACTTTGTTCAGTAAATCTTACAAAGAAGAGACAGATAATAGGCAAACTCGACTACTGAAGCAGAGAGACCGAGTGCTTGCACTGTTATCCTATGAGTCAAGCATTGCAACGACAAAGGTGTGGAGAACTTTTCTGCGAGCATAACCCGAGAAACCTACAGAATCCTTGATTATGGAATTCAGGAAGAAGGGACCAATAAGCAGTCAACCTATTGTCCTATTCTCTTTGGACCTGAGAAGTCTAACTCAGACTTTCATTTAAGGAGCCACCCATGCCATCTATATTGACCAGTATCATTTATTCATAATTGCTAGAGTGCTCTTTTAGACCAGTAACACATTGTAACTTTTCCCACACTAGAGGAGGCTCACTCGGGCAATTTAAGGTGCACAAGTTGTAATACCTCCCAAGTTCAAGTTATTGCCTGATAGTTCTTCTGTTCTTCAAACTTAAGCATACATGTATTTGCAAAAAGAAAATGCCAATGCATCTGTATGTGCATCTCAAAGGTTTCTGCTTCCAACAGAAGGTATCTAGATATAAGATATTTGTTGGTAGTATAACTCATGATATAGCACCAATAGCAATATGGCAATTGACAAATTCAGAAAACTTACAAAATCATAGCCTTTAGACATAAGTTTTAGATAACCAAAGTTGTGCTGCTAGTTGCAGACATCACAAAGGTTGAAGTATAATTATCTTATTTTACCTTAGGAGAGCAAAGGGACTTCCGCAAATTTGAAAAGCAGCCATCACATACAATTGTCAGAGGTGCAAAAGCTTTAAATTCGTCACCAGCTTTATTCTTGTAGACTACCCCTTTCACTGTTCCATTCTCTTCAAGTAATGATGTCACAGTGCCCTGTTCCAACTGCACACTGAAAATATTTTTGGATCTGATGAACTTTCTCTTGATAACCCACAGTGATGAAAAAAGACAAAATTAAGCATCAAAAAAGAGTAAGCAATTTATTTGTTGCCTGACTAAGCATAGCAATATTGTAGAGAACTAAACATGTCATTAACTCAAATGTATTATTATCAATGCTACATGCCAAGCTTCTGCACCAATAGATCCAAATGAATTTACTCAATTTAGATTACATTAACAAGTCAGAAAAAAATCAGTTACAAAGAATTTTGTTTCATAAGTTTGAGAAGTCTGACACAAGGAGAAAATTGTGGCCTGTAGTATTTTAAATCTATATGATGAAGCAGGATAGTATTCTTTGGTGGTTGGAACAACTCGCATGATCTATTTTCATATTAATGTTGTGACATGGTAGTAGAAAAATGATTACTTGGGCAAAGATGCAGCCTTCTCACGCATCCTTTGTATGAACCTCCCATGGTGAAAGCTCCTCCCTGCAACATCAGAATGAAACTTTTCCAAAGGATAAGCAAGTTTAGTATTTCTCCCATCTTTAAAAAGAGCATAACCAAGCACCCGTTGAGCATCAATTTCTTCAACACAATCTGGTGAAGTGACAAAAAAAGCTTATCAGATGTAGATCTCCTAAATAACAATCAGAATATATATAATCAGGAAAGAATAAATTAAAAGTTTGCTCCAAGTTGAAATTGCAACATGAACATAAGACAGACAAATTTCTTCCTGATATTTGAATGATCTAAAATAAGACCCAATGTGATCCAACCCTTTCCTAGGACCCCACATTGACGGGAGCTTCGTGCACCCATCTGCCCCTTATCTGAATCATATAAAATACAGAACAAAGACAGTTTTTTTTTTATTAATTACCCTCAAGGCCCAACTCAACCAACTTCAGGTAGCCTCCGGGTTGCAAAAGTTCACCGACAATTCTGTCAGGTTCTGTTAAATCTCTCTCTACAATGTGTACACGTCTTCCATCCTACAATCAATATAAATTAGAAGAAATGTCATTCATGAGGCTTAGTTACTGCCAAACACAAGCATCCAACAGAGGTTACCAAAATAATCAAACTATTGATTAAGGGCAAAATTTAGTAATAAAAGAGGAGTAATTACACCATCAGCAAGCATAAAAGAGATAGTTGTGCACTTTGTTAGAATATGACATACATCATCAATGCACCTGCAGTAAGCTATGACACCACAACAACCCCTCTTGCAGTAAATTTAGCCTTACCTTGATGGCTAATCAAAAAATGGAATTGATCCATGCTTCCCTTGGTTTCCTATGTACTCTTTGTTTCTGGATTCAACAAAAAAAAACACATCTATTGAAAAGATGATTGACTGCATGGGAAATGCACCTATCCTTCCTGTGCCTTCTTTGTTATTTTTTTCTATTGGATTGGTGCATTCCAGATGAACATGTGTGTGTGGAGAGAGAGAGAGAGAGAGAGAGAGAGTCAAAACACAAAACCCTTTTTGACGTTTGATGGTTAATAACTTCGCTTACTGTGAAGCTCTCTAGATGCATCATTCCTTCAATTTGTGACTTCGCCTATTGGGTTAACAACACTCTAGCCTCAATTTTGGGTATTCAAGCTACCAAAGCACTGCTGGTAGAATTGACCTAAACAAAGTAAGTGCCCAAATTAGCTACCTCAATCACCTGTGCCTACGCCACAAAGGCATGCAATTTAATTGTCATTTTTTTTATCTCCCTTGGTAGAGGAAATACATAGAAGCTTGAGTGTAGTAAAAAAAAAAACCTCCTCCAACACAATATGACAAACTCTCTTACTCCATGGAGAATGAAAATTTGTATGATATGAAAGGGAAAAAAAAGAAATTTGGGCAAATTGTTTCCCAAATCATTAACATCATCCTCTTAATCATTGATGAACATTTCTTTAACATCAACGGAACAAGTACCGTGCTATCTTGAGACTAAAAACTTCTTTCAAGAAGAAAACTCTCCTCTTTGAAGCTCAATAATCTCCCAAAACCTTTGCATGCTGCAACTATTACTATTATAGCACACTTCTAGAGATCAAATCATAACAATAGCCGTCGCCACCACAATAAATTCCAAAACGCTTTCAAAAAAAGGTTCTGATAGTGGCATTAGCTTTTGGGCCACGCCCACGCCCATGGTACAGCGGTCCCCTCCCCCCACACCAGTGTATACCTGTTTGTATGAGGCACTGGGCTCCCCATCCAGGCTCAACAAATATACTCTGAAAGTGATTCCCGTAAGAAGTCACCTTTTTACAACTCAGTTCATAGCATCACAACCGATCACGGGTCAAGGGCCAAAGGAGAAAATTCTCCATCCAAAAAGAAATAGAAAGCATCTGGCATTTTCTTGTAATTTGAATCTTAACCATGATTTCATATTTGAAAAAAAAAAAAATACTTGAATGTACGAATTAAGATGCGCCGTGGGCAATATGCCAATATCACCCACATGCTAGCCATGAAAAAAAGTATATCACCACTGCAAGAAAACTGAGAGAAATGTCCCAATACTTCTCAATCGACCACTACAGCCAATAATCAACAGCAAGAAATCCAAAATCCCCTAATCAACATCAACGAACCAACCAAGTTATCGGACGATCAACAGGAAAAAAGCATCATCACCTTCCCGAGCGTGTAGGCTAGGGCAGACCCCGCGACCCCAGCCCCGACGACGATGACGTCTGGGCCTCCACCCCCGTCGCTCTCCCAGCCGTTTTGCACCTTTCTGGTGACAAACGGATCTCCGGCGTCGACCTTCTCCCTCCTCCGGGTCTTCCGTACCCGGATTCCGGCGATAAAAAGAAACGCCAAAATCGAGCTCCCGATGACCGCCAAGAGAGAATGCCCCGTCATCCCCTCCCGCCGGAGAAAGCCCTCTCGACCTCCACTTCTTTCTCGCGATCTCCACGCTCCGGCCTGCTCTAAATAGCGATGAATGACGTGAAGGTTCCCGTCCTCCGCGGTGGTCGTATCATCGGTCGCTAGACCTAAACCTAAACCAAAACTCTGGTTGGTTTCATTACGAAAGACCGAACTGTGTGTTCCGCAGGCCCACTCGACGCTATCCGAGCTGGAGATTTCGGTCTTCCCGTGAGCTGGATTCGAGATTGGGACGGCAGCTCCGTGGGAGGGATCAAGCCGTCCATCAACTAGGAGCACCAATCCCGAGGTGGGGCCGCGGTGGGGATCAGTCAAGATTCGTGCTAAAAGAAGACAAGGGACACGTGGGTGGGCCTGAGATCGTGAGATCGAACAATTGACGGCTGCCGGATTTAGGAGATTAATTAAGTTTTAATGGAGATTAGACAAATAATGGATAGGTTCGGCGAACTTTGCCAGAATTAGTGACGTCCCACGTGGCAGTCGGCGTAGAATAAGGCACTTTCTCGGAACAAATGCTAAAGCAGGAGAGCACATTTTTTTTTTTTTTTTTCAAATCCACTTCTGTGATTTTTTTAAAATGGTCTAATTATCTTTTAATACCTTATTCTATGTTATTATATTATTAGGGCTATGGTGGGAATTTTTTTTTATATAAATTTTGAATCATTACAGCACCTATAGAATCGTAATTGTCACATGTGCTATAATCATTAGGATTTCGTAACGACTACAACAACAATAATTATAGTTCTAGCCATAAAAAAATTCTTAATAAATAATATTTTTTAAAATTAAGACGGGATGGTTAAGAGTTACACTCAATAATAAATAATAAATAATAACGTAGACATGGGAAAGGGTACAACCTCCCCTTAAATTAAAAAAAAATAAATTAATACTATCTATTTAGAAAGTCCTCTCCACCATTTTCGTCAGCTGATCCATCATCATTAGTCGTGGAAAATTGACTTACATTAGTATTTGAAAATTTTAAAAAACCCTCCTCTAATTGAAAATCTTGACTATCCGAATGAAAAGTTATAATCTTATAAAATTTATTTAATATTAATATTGTAACATCTACTGTAACTATTATAAATATATGGCTACTTAATTTTTCGTAATTATTATAATTTTATAACAACTATGAACCATAGTTATTACGAGTTCATAGTTACTATAATACGTATCAAGTAGTCCCAAGACTATGGTATCACGTGGGATATCCAGATTGTTACCTAGATATCCACAGTCTAATGATCAGCTATGATGTATTTGTAAAAAAAAATTTCTCTAAATATGAAGAGCGACCAAAGACGCTGAACTAGTTATTATATGTAATTTCTAATTTATCATATCGGTCAATGAAAAATTTTTATAAAATGATTACTTTAAGAATAATCAATAATTTTAACTGAGATTTTTAATTTTTATTATTTTTAAATGCACAACAATATTAGAATTTAGATGGAAAATAATGAGAATAGTAGATATTTGGCAATCATTAACTTGGTATTTTTTTAATAAAAAAAAAAAAGAGAAAATGAACCATCCTCTTCACTATTTTAATCTTTTTCAGATTTTTTCCCCATTAATTATTCGTTTAATCTGGACGAAT
>JBBMJZ010000036.1:298853-310505 GCA_037833815.1 Zingiber zerumbet
ATCAAGGATCGAAAATTTCTTGATGGTGGAGATAGAGCAATGGTTTGAGCATTGAAGATAGAACAAATTTCTTGTTGGTTTGCTCAACTGATCAATTCAAAGCCTCCCTAATCGATTGGGATCCGATCTTTGAGCAGGTTATAGTCGTTGGCGAGTGCTTCCTCTACAGCTCTTCGACATTCTTCTCCGCGCGATCACAACGACGATCACAGAGACTTCTCCACCATCACAGCCAGATCCTGAAGGCTCTTGGGGATAAATATAGCTACACTTCCAAGGTTCAAGAGGCAACAACAAGCAACAAGTAAGCAAGAAGAAGGAATTTTCATTTGTATCTTTTGTATGTTCTTCTTATGTGTGTTGTATTTATTGTGTGGATTTGTACAAGGCTTCTCCACCTTCGGTAGTTACCGTAAAGGAGTGTTTTTCTTAGTGGAGTGTGTGTCACGTGTGGATCCTTGGATTAGTCGCCTCTTCTTAAGGTGGATATCAAGTAAATCCTTGTGTTAGCGTTGTAATTTTGTTTCTTGTTCATTCCGTTGCATATCATCACCAAGAAGCAAGCAACGACGAGCGCGACGAGCTATTCAACCCCCCCCCCCCCTTCCTAGCATATTTCGACCCTAACATCTAACACTCTTTTGGAGTGCATCTCAGTTTCCTTTATCCCCCTCATCGACGATATCCGGAGAGCACTCATGTTAGCCTGTTCGTTGGCTGGTGACTTGACCATCTGTAGTATTTAGTTGGAATGGCTGTGAAATGAGGCACTAGAGATAGAGAGTTTTATGGAGAAAAGATGTTTCTATGTGTGAGAATAAAATCATACATTAACCTTCATCGGTTATTAAATAAACGGTGGAAAGGAATCTCGATCTAGGATGCCACGTGTCCACCACCTATCCACTTGAGGGGCAGTTAGGGAACCAAGGGGCAACAACCGTTGGGAGATTTTTCATGTAGGTTGTCAAATTCGCTTGAGGGGTAGCTAGGAGACCAAAAGGCGACAATCATTGGGTCACGACTCTGAGAATCTCCACGTAAGGCAACACTTGTCCGCTAGTTGCTTGCCTGAGGGGCTATTAGGGAACCAAGGTGACAGTCGTTCAGAGCATCTCTATGTAAGATGACTTGTGTCTACCAACTATCCATTTGAGGGTAGTTAGGCGACTAGAAAGCGACACCCACTGAGTTGTTTTTGAGAATCTCCACGTGATATGTCATACTGTCGGATGTTGAGGTTGAATGCCAGATTGACTAATTCCGAGTAGATCTCCCGAGCCTGAATGGGTTGCCATTGAACGAACGTTGAGTGCTCACGTTAGATGCTCAAGGATGCTGTGTATTCGAGGACGTTGAGTACTTGGGCACACTAAGTACTGGGGAATTGACTTAGTCAAGAAGCGAGACAGATCACTCGAGAAATAATTAGGGTACCTTTCGAGCTTCACCGGTGCCATCTTAAATAACGACTTTAAACGTAAGTGAATATTAGCTCCAAGCACTAGGTAGAGTTTGTTAGATCTCTTAAAGATAAAAAAAAATATAAAAAAAGCCTAAGAAGATATAATATTTCTAATTTAAAAATTCAACACTTGTCTCTCGGGCAGGCCCGGACCTGAGGTGAGGCCCAGGAGGCGAGCGCCTCAAGCCCATTTCTTAAAAGGGCCCAAAAATAAAAAATTTATTAAGTTATTTAATATTAAAATTTTAATTTGAACAAAAAATTGCTCATCTCCTAATTCACCATGAGTTCCTCATCACCCTAATCTCGCCGATCATGATCTCTTTCTTGCTACTTTGCTCCTCTTCCAGCCGATCGCCACCCAGGAGTCGACCATCGTTGCCCACGCTCTCTCAACTTGTAACGTCGTCAAGGCAATCCCTCCACCTCCAGTGATAGGATCCAATGCTCCATCACCATTGGTGATTAGCAACTGATGACGATCGATTCATCCCCTTTTCCTTGCTGAAGCTTCTCTCCTTTCTGTTATTTATCTCGACATCCTTGTCTTTCTCGAAATCGGTTAGATTTATTTGTTACTTAATTAATTTTACATTTTTACTGCTATCTGATTCTAAATTTATGTTTCACTCATTTATCCTTGAAAAAAAAATCATGTTCATTTATGAAGTTTAAGATTGCCCTAATGGTAGATCTGCCTCTTTTTTGAACTGTGTATACGATGTGCATCTTCCTGATACCTTACGTACTAAATTGCTCAGATGCTTAATACTTACTGGTGCATTGCAATCTGAGAAACAAAAAAGGAGAAAAGTTTGTGTTTCTTGAGGGCAGAATCTCTGCATAATTCCATAACATGCTATTTGCTGAATCCTAAGAAATTTGGTTAACATTTTGCAAAAATGTTTATTGATATCCCTATCATATTATACTCAATTCGCCTCTTTGAACTGTTGAAAATAAGGAAGAATATGATGGCATTCTTTTTTATTTTACACTCAATGTTTAGCAACTTTTTTCTTGCAGATTCATCAACATGTTTGATGAATTTACTATTCTCACGGTAACTCAGATTCTTGTTGGCTGTTCTAAAACATGAATGCTAATCTTATAAGTATTCTACTATTCTGCAGTAAGTACATTTGGTATCATCCACTAAAGTGTGCTTATCATCATGAATCGTTTCCTTTCTCCTTTATGGTACTCTAATTATCCCTCTTAACTGTCAAATTTCTAGTATATCAATGACTAATGAAACACAACTTTGAGATGGCACAACTTAACCAGCCCTTTCTCCCACTTTATTGAATCGGCTACATGTATCTCTTCCTATCCTATCTCAAGTTCAAGGTAGAGCAATCGCAAACAAAATTAAAAAATTTCGGCTTCAATGACTAACAAGCCTGTTCCCCACTTCATTGAGTTTGTTACTTTTATTCCATTCCGCCATTAATCTCCATGCCAAGTCATTATATACTCATGCTATTTTATTCACTTTGGATTAGGGTTATGTTAAGTAGAGTTTTTGATGTTCTACCTTAATTCCTTACATCTTCAACTCTAATGAAATAAAATCTTGAACTTTAATAATCATAATTTCACACCATCTTAACACTTTTTATCTAACATATGCCAATTGATAATCATAATCTTGCACCATCTAACACTTTTTATCTAACATATGCCAACTTTAATATGAATCGATAAGGATATGTTAGAGTGGTACTAGGAGGCTAGAGTCTATCAAAATTTAAATTTGGCTCATTAAAAATAAACTTAGCCCATTAAGTTGAATAAATAGATAATTGAATCCAAGGTATTATAAAAGAAGAAAGAAAGGCTGTGTCTTCTATCACACCATAAAACTGGAGAAGTCGAGAAAGATGGAATCTCTGAATGCCAGCACAAAGAATGTTCATGGCATATAGCCCTTAGCATATGGCGCACCCTATCAAACAACATAACAGGGACATGTAGGACTTAAGAATTTGAAGATCAATTTGAGTACACAGCGGAAATAAGGAAAGTAAGGGCAACGTTAACACAACCAATTTTACTTGGTGCAGAGTCTTCGTCGACTCCTACTCTAAGGTCCACATTTGTCGAGTGCTTTCGTTTGACAATCACTAATAATTCACAAAAATGATTACAAAATAAATATAGGAATTATTAAACTAATACCGACAATAAGAAAAAGGAAGTGAGTAGTAGGTTGTCGGAGAAGCCTCGCAGTGCCGCAGGTTGTCGGAGAAACCTCACAGAGCGTAGCAGAGCAGTCGTAGAAGAAGTAGTTGTTTTAAAGCTTTGGTGGAGGTTTTCTTTTATAGGAGTGTTCTGGGCATCCAGATCCTTTTCGAGTGCTTGGACCGTGACGTCGTCAGGCCAAACAGCGCGCTTCTAGTTGTCAGGATAGAATTTGCCTTTCGGGCGCTCGGACCAATTTCAGGCACCTGAACCACCATTTTCTAGAAACTCGTTTTCCTGTAAGAAAATGTTAGTCCGAGGCAAAATAAAAGTTATACTACCTTGCAAAACAAAGTGTTAGCACAATTATATTCAAACAGAGTAGTAATTAGATTATGCCTCCTCGAGACCAGAATACTTAAATTTTTGAAATGATTCTAAGTTGGATCGACGCCTAAGTTCCTTAACTGGAAATGCGCCCTCATCAAGTCACTCCCCTCTAGTGACTTACCTTAACATATCTGTCAGATATTCGGTTAGCCCGTTGACTTGTTTGGACTTTGTGCTAGCTATCCGGTCGTCTCGTTAACCTAGTTGGACTTCGTGCCAGCTATTCGGTCAGCCCGTCGACCTATCTGGGCTTCGTGCCAGCTATTCAATCAGTTTGTCGACCTATCTGGGCTTCCGTCGACCTACCTAGGCTTCGTGCTAGGACCTATTTGGACTTCTCGTGTACACTTTACTTTGTCATTCATCAAAACCTGAGTTAAACCGTTAGTATTAATTGCACCTACAGATGACTCCAAAAATATCTAACAAAATATACTTGAACAATGGGTTTCTCGCATTCAATAGCAGTACATATCAATTATCAAGTGTCCTAAGTTACTTCCATTGTTACTGATCCTGTTCGGAAGCTGAGGAGATAGAGGGGCTGGCGATATGGTTGGAATGTTGACGAAGGAGAGACTTCGAGCTGAAAGTTACAGACCAGGAACTGGGAGCTGTGGACTTGCACATACCACGACAGAGCCAATGGGAATTTTAGAGTGAGAATCAGGAAGGGGGTCTATGGCGTAGACACTTCGACGTTTAAGTCAGAACAATAGTTGAGCGAAATGGAGAAGAAGATGAACAATAGAATAGTAAAACAATGGTATTTGAGTGCCTTTGTATGTGTTCACATAAGTAAGCCCCCTAGTCAACAGAGAGAGCCTCTTTTTATATTATCTCTTATAACTTCTGCAATTAATAAAGCGGTAAAGAATGTCTAGTGTCAGAATGTGTCGGGGGATGGAATGAACTGTCTTTTATAATCTCTACAATAAGGCAGTTGAGAATGTCTGATGTCAAGTAATGGAAGATGTATAGTCACTCTCATAAAAAGGTTCAAGTATATATATATGCCAAAATAAGGGAATATTCTCTAATGAGTAGTTGTTATTCTCTGATAAGTTGTTATGATTCCTTGATAATTCTGTCTCCTAGAGATCCGATCGATTATAGCTTCGGGTGGATGTATGTTGAGAAATTTGCATAGGAAAAGTGAGGAGCTAAGTCCTATCTGTCCGGCTGTCTTTAGAGCCCGACTGGTGGTACGCTAAGAGATTTGCACAAGAGAGTGGGGAGCTGAGCCTTGTATGCTTGGTTGGCTATATGGTTTCTTGGGTTCATGCTGAGACCCTTATATTGGAAGAGCGGAGAGCTGTGTCCCTTATGTTTGATCGGCTTTGGGTCGATCATTTTTATTCTGTGTATCTTGGCACTAAGTAGTGGGGAGCCAAGCCTCGATGAGAGTGACTCGTTTAGCTGTATATATTCTGATTTTGATTGTCATCTCATCTTGACTTTGACTAACATCATCTTAGACCAATGATTCCACATTACCTCTGGGTCCACTTACAACATATTGTATCAATTTCTATTAGAAAAGAATGGACTGTATCATCATCTTTTCTTCCCCCTTAATGAACTGATGATGGAACACCTCTCTGTATCAACAAAGCAGTTATTTTTAATAGCTATGTCTCTTCTACTTACTATGGTCATGGATCACACTCATTCCTTGCTTCATTTCTATGATCTTATTTCATGCCAGTTTATGTGTTGCTCCAAGCATTGCAAAATAAAATGTTCTTGCTTGTCTTTTTCTCTCAGGGGCAAGTATCATATATAAGTATTAAGATGGAAGGACCATAAAAGAAGGCAGGCATTGGACCAGCAATGCAATTGCAGTTGCCCTCCATGTTCCTCTGCATCTCGCCTTCATGGCTTCCAACTACTCCCACTCGCGCCATGACTATGAACTCGACAGAGCCAACTGCAGGTCTCATGTGCCTCCGTAAGACGATGAATTTCGACTGCGCGTGCCCGATGAATGCTCCCAACTACTTGAAAATAACCTTTAATGTGCAGCATGATTCAGAATTTCTCAAAAGCCAAAAAAAAAAAAAAAAATCACAATGACGTTCTTTCTAATGGAATAGTCAAGACAGTTTTGATGGTTTAGAGTGTGGAAGGTGGCTGCGACGGGGTAGGCAGCATACTCGGCACGTGTTGGTAGGTGAATATGGATTTCCACTCGTAAGTCACTGGCTCGGCTTCGGCTTCGGCTTCGGCTTCGGCTTAAGCCGAGCCAATTAACAACGCTCATTCTCTCTCAGTCTATTAAATTTATATTAAATTGATACCTGAGAATATAATTATTTTAAGTTTCCGAAAAAAAACTGTAAAGAATAATACAATAAAAAAAAGTTTAAATGCTTAATTTCCAACGAACTGCCGTGTGCCATGCGCACACGGCGATCCAAGTAAAGTCAATTCTTATTCGCCTCCACCTTGATGCCCACTCAATAACTGGTCAACCAGTTGACTTAGTCAACGGTCAACCACCACAATGCTGTGTGTGGTGCTGTATTTTTCTTCAATTAATCACGCTTTTAACCGTTCTAATTGCAACCTAACCTAAACATTTATTCTTATTTCAAGATAAAAAAAAGCATTTGATTAACAAAATGCATGTAAGTCATTAGTTTGAAATTTGAGCACGTGGGAAAACACGGTAAGGTTTGCTAATCTTTTTTTTTTCTTCTAAGATTATATTGTTAGATTTTAACGATATTATTATTCAAGTAAAATTGGATTCAAATATATTAGAATAAGAAAAAGTGTCATCTAATGTTGTCAGATTGCTAGCGATTCTAATTTTCTTGATTGAATTGGATTAAGCGATGAACAATGTGAGACGGGAAGTTAAATAAAAAAGAATAAGATTAAAATCACCAACAAGTCAAAATACGGATGCTCATGTTGACCGAGCCGAGTTTATTTGAGCCAAGTTGAGCCGAGCCGAAACGAAACCTCTTCGCTATTGTTACCTCCATTTCTTCACCTCGCGCTTAATGATAGGGTGTTGCTCCTTTCAGTTATCGGAGAAATAAAGAGTGAGAATATCAAACTGATCTTAGGTATATATACCGGCGATCGACTAGGTTTGCCTCGCCGCTCGTTTTAGAAAAAAAAGATTTCATTTTTAGTGAAAGAGGGAAGTGGCGATGGGGATTTGGAGGAGGAGCGATGCGGAGGCTGCGGTGGTAGAGGAGCTCTGGAAGGAGGTAATGCGTCAAACTGGCAGCTCCGTAGGCAACGTGAGGAAGCCGGGGCCCGATGGCGTCCGGCGGAAGAAGGACGGCGGAGCGGCGAGAGAGGGGCGCGAGGTGTGCGTCACCGGCGGCGTCTCCTTCGTCAGCTCCGCCATCGTTCAACGCCTCCTCCGCCAGGGATTCGCCGTTCGCCTTATCGTCGAGAGCCAAGGTGCGTTTAATTGCTGTTTTCCGTCACTTGTGTCCGATTCACTCCGTTCTAGGTTTTCTCATCATTTTTAAACTCATTTTCGATATGTTCTTTATCAGATCGTTTATTTTCCCTTTTCGTTTCTGTGTTCGTCGTTTCGATCTTTCTAGTATTCGCAGTACGTGTACGACAATTCTGACGAGAACAACCACGTGATCTGACTCGATATTTAATTTTCTCAGAGGAGATGGATAAGCTCCTCATGACGGATGTAATCCAGCACACCGGCCTACGTCCGGTGATAGCCGGAATCATGGACGTGGAAAGCTTGTGCCAGGCTTTCGACGGCTGCGCCGGCGTCTTCCACACCTCCTCGTCACTAGATCCCGGCGGCCTCTCTGGCTACTCTGTAAGTTCCTTGACGCTAGAACAAGAACAAATTGGACTAACTGGCACTTTACCTTCGAATTACTGAAGTAAAAGTGAAAAAAAAACTTGTTTTTGCAGAAACAAATGGTTAACATGGAGGTACGAGCAGTGGAGCAAGTGATCAGAGCCTGCGTTAGAACAGAGTCCGTGAGGAAATGCGTCTTTACCTCCTCTCTTCTGGCTTGTACATGGCGGCAGAGTGACGGCCGGCGAGGTCCTTCCGTCGTCGACGAGCGTTGCTGGAGTGACGAGAGCCTCTGCCGGGACAAAAAGGTAGCATTTTGACTACCAAGATTCAATCTTTCCCCCCAAAAAATCAACATTTTTAGTTGTTGAGATTTTTTTTTTTTTTTTGATGAATCGCAGCTGTGGTTCGCGCTGGGGAAGACGATGGCAGAGAAGGCAGCTTGGGAAGCTGCTCGAGGGAGCAACCTTCATCTAGTAACCGTGTGCCCGGCTCTCGTCACCGGCCCGGAATTCCACCGGCGCAACTCTACCGGATCCATCGCTTACCTCAAAAGTCAGTTCCACCGATCAATCTCGAACTAATCTGATTCAGAAAAAGATGATCAAACATTATTGACACTTGCTCCCCGGCGTATGTTTATGTTGAATCGACAGGATCTCAAGAGATGTTTGCAGGAGGACTACTCGCGACGGTCGACTTGGAAACAGTAGCCGATGCGCACGTAGCGGTCTATGAAGCCGCCGCCAGCGGGCGGTTTATCTGCTACGACCATATCGTTCAAAGGGTCGAAGAGATGGAGGAACTGGAGCGGCGACTCGGCTTTTCGTTCAGCCTCGCGGGCGAGACGCAGGTGGCCGGCCCGCCCGCATCGGAGCTGACGAATCGGAAGCTTTTCCGGCTGATGAATTCAGGGAGGAGGTGCACTTACGATGTGTACTCTTTTCTTTCACGAGAACGATCCTAACCATTCTTGAAATGATCGATAGGCGGGCGTTGCCGATGAGTCCCAAAAGATGATGGTTAATAATATTATTAGTTAATATTTATTGAATTAATGATTAATTTAATATTTATTTGAATCTTTCTCAGTACGATTTTTCCTTAGATTCATCCTCCTTCATCTTATAGTTTTGATTTAGTCCCTTCGGAACGGAGCACTTAAGATATTGTCACCATGAGATATGGAATTCAAATCTCGATAAAGCTGAGTTAAAATGTCTTGCTAGTCACTATTCCAAAGGCTAGTAGCCGTCCGTGATTTACCTCCTTCGTGTTAGTTCTGCCACGAGCGTATTCACCTTTTGCCACCATGCTATAGTTTAGATTTGGACGGATGACTAGAGACTGTCGGTGATAGGTAAATGGCCAGACAACCTGATGCTAAGTGAGGGTGATTTTTAGATGACCTCTAGTTATATGTCCCGATTTAAACTATATAATTTAGGAGGAATGATAAAGTTAGAGAATAATTATAATTAATTATAGTCGAATTATAACTATGATTCAACTGTAATTACAAGCAACCTATTTTTAATAATTTTTACCTGACCAACAGGTCTTGCCTTCATACTTAAAACTTATCTTTAGTTGGTTCTTTTCTTATTTCGACTGTATTGTCTTGTTTAACTCTCAGGACCCAACACTTGTCGACGAAGATGGCAAAATATTTATTGATTAGAAATTGATTGATTGAGACTCAGAAAAATCTCCGATAAAATATTAGTTATTAGTGAATCTCAGTCATGCCTTAAATCGAATTCCATTCCCATTAGGAATTGGTTTCCTTTTTTAAACAAATCAAATTCTTCAATTGTACTTAAGCATTAGATTAATTAACTTGTTTTTATCTTCAGTCGAATTCCATGAAATTCCAATTAAGAATTCGTTGGTTTTGTCTATGAATAGAAGGCTATCTTTGCTCGCTTCGACGGATCAGATTTTGTACTAGTCGTTAGGTGTCATTGTTCGTCTGAGAGCTGACATGTAGTGAAAAGATTGTCAATCTTGTCGGAGCGCTTAAGCTACATCACAATGACTCCCCGTCCACCTACCGGTGACGATGGCGATCTTTGCTTCATGACGCTCATCACCAGCATGTTGCACGAAGTTTTATGGGTGCACCAGGTGCAACACATATTCCACAATGTTGTCGACGACCACGTCCACCCTCAAGACCTCCACTTTCTTGTTTGCACCTTCTGTGACTACATAAACAATGCACTCCAAACCTTCTTGATGTGAGGCGGCGACAATGGTGGTTTCTTCTCCCTATAAGTGTGGATCCAAATCCCCAGCACTAGTACTACTATCGTTGGCCCCAATAATCCTCCACTGTGACCTCATCTCCTCCCGCACAATGGCAGAATCATGGTTCTTTGGTCGGAGGGGGACGGCGACGATGAGGGTTACGACGTTGGCAGCACCACAGTGGATGTCGGGAACAAACCGGCCTCAGCCTTTGCAGTGCGGTGGCTCAAAAGAGTTGTATGTTGGATCATAAAAACGCTAGAGGGCAGGGGATGAATACTATTCTTTAATTTTTTGAAAGTCGAGAATACACACCAGAAATAAAGCTAAGGAGAAAGAAAAGAGAAAGAAAAAGACAAGCGCTAACATAAGTAGTTTTTTACTTGTTTCGAAGCCTTCGACGATTTCTACTCTAAGACCAGCACTCGTTGAGTGCTTTTGTTGGACAATCCACTAATAGTTCGAAATGTTACAAAATTGAATACAAGAACTATAAGGAAAGATTACCGACAATAGAGAAAATAAGTAGAACTTAATTGACGATTGTCGGAGGAGCGTTACAGCATTGCAGGAGTTTTTTCATAGCAACGCACAGGAATAAAAGTTGTAGCAAATGTTGTTTTAAAGTTGTTGGTCAAAGTCTCCTTTTATAGCCTCGTTTGAGTGCCTAGTGTTAGGATTGTTTGGTGCTAGAGGAGGGGAGGGGGGTGAATAGTTCGTCGCGCGCTCATTGCTTGCTTCTTTGATGATGATATGCAGCGGAAAATACTCAAACAATGCTAACATTTAAGATTTATTTAGTATCCACTTCAAGAAGAGATGACTAATCCAAGGATCCACACGTGACACGGTCTATACTAATAAAAATACTCCTTCTCGGTCGCAGCCAGAGGCGGAGAAGCCTTGTACAAACTCACACAACAAAATACAACACACGCAAGAAGAAAACACAAGAATACAAATGAAAACTCTTTATTCTTGCTTACTTATTGCTTGTTGTTGCCTCTTGAATCTTGGAAGTGCACCAACACTTGTCCCCAAGAGCCTTCAAGAATTGACGAAGAAGCAGTGGAGAAATCACATGAAATCATTGGAGAAAGGTTGCGGAGAAGAAGCTTGCCAACGGCTATATAATTCATGCTCCTAGGGCTCCCAATCAATTGGGCAAGCTCCCAATCGATTATCACGTTAGATTTGTGCCATCCTAGCCATCCATCGCTCGCTAACTGTGCAACGGTCGAATCTCAATCGATCGCCCGATCGATTAGAGAGACTGAATCGATCGGATGATCGATTCAACTTCTTCTGTGCTCTCGTGTCAGCGCGAGAACACTGGCCCCAATCGATTGACCAATCGATTGGGGAGCCCAATCGATCGGCTGATCGATTGGACAGCATTCTGTGCTCGCGCGAAGGGCTCCCAATCGATTATTTATCTTATTAATGCAATCTGCACCAAAAATCTCTCCCTTTTTGATGTAATGATAACATGAGTTAAAGTTAGAAAAACAATGTAATTAAGCAAGCATTAAACATGTAATGCAAATTGAGTAAAGTGAGTTAATTT
>JBBMJZ010000036.1:384280-399280 GCA_037833815.1 Zingiber zerumbet
TATATTTGACACTTTTATTTTTCTAAATCCTAAGATAAAGTTAGATAGAAAAAAGATTAAATTCTGATCAAGTCGGAGAATTTGTGCACCGGGGAGAGAAAAAATGGAAGGGAGTATCGGAGATTTCGTGTACTGGGAAAAGAAGTCGGCGTAGAGAGAGAGTTGTTAGGTTTGTAAAATTCTACCAAGGATAAGATGAAAATTAATGAAAATATATAAGGATATTTTAGAGAAGAAAATTATTAAAATAAGATACTTTTTAAAAAAGTAGGGTCCCCCTTACTTTTTTAAAAACAGCTTATTTTGACAGCTTATAAGCTGTTTGTAAAAAATTTTACTAAATAAATTTGAAGAGCTTATAAGTTCCAAAACATCTTATAAACTGTTTTGTAGAACTTATAAGCAGAGTCAAACACCCTCTTAATTATAGACTAAAAAGATCTTTGATCAAGAAATTATATGAAATGTTAAATGTGAAGAAATGTATGATGACTGATATGGTTGAGATCGGATGGTGGGTTGACTCCTTTAGAAATCAGAATAGGCCATCGATCACAAGTAGGCGAAGGTTGGGTCGCCTTTGGCTCCTTTAGAAATTGGAATAGGCCATCACAAGTAGGTCGGGTTGCCTCTGGCTAAGTGCTTTCTTTTCGGGTTGGCAGTTAGCTAATTCGGGAAGTGACTGGGCCACCTTTGAGTCGAGCAATTAGAGGATGTTTGTTACAGACCTAGGGTGGGAGAAGGATGGGCGCCACCGAAGGCATGTCTCGTTTCAACAAAGATTAATAGAAATGACAACCACCCGAAACTGAATCTAGAATTTTCTCCATGACTAATGGATGAACTAAGATATTGCAATCATTGAGTAGAGTTAGAAGTGAAGTCAAGACAGACCTAGACTAAACCTCTCTCTGATGCTCAAGTCAAGCGTAGGAAAGAAGAAGAAGAAGGTTATAGAAAGAAGTAACTAACTACTAACTAGTAAAAAGAAATATATTGTCCACTTGTGCCGAGCACTCCTTTTTACTGGCTCGAGGGGAGAGTGAGAGAGGATCTTATCATGCACCCACCCCCACCCCCCACCCCCCTTTTTAAAGCTTAGTCTAGGTCCAATCATATGCGACTCAACCCTTAGGTTCGTAGATCTGGCACTGAGCCTTGTGTTGGGTTAGTCCAACATGGCTCTGCGTTGATCAAATTCTGCGCCTGGCATGTAGCCCCAAATGTCACCACCATATCAATGTGTATTCTATTAGAATGAGACGCACGTGAGGGAAGGGGGAGTGAATCACATGGTTTTTTTTAAAAAAATCCTTTTTACTTTTGAAATCAAAGTATACGCAGCGGAAAAACACCAAAAAGCAAGTAAAAACATAGATTATGTTTTACTTGGTTTGGAGCCTTCGACGACTTCTACTCTGAGACTCAGGTCTGCAGACCTATCAACAGGTAATTCATTAATAACCTCTTCCAGAACTGCTGGAAGAGGGGATCGAATATACAAAGGAATTGGAAGAATGTAACAAGCTACACTTTCCGTTTACAGAAATTAAGTACATAACTTAAACTTTTTTACTAAACACTTTTGTAAACATTTAGCTCAAATTCAATGTTTGGACGTCATCTCAGCGGCAGTCGGGATTAATAGTCGTAGTAAGGCAACAGTAGGAAGCCGGAGTAGTCAGAATGTCAATCAAATGCGTAGAAGCTTGTATATCAGTTGTTCTTGAATGCTTGATCGAGACATCCTTATAAAGAGTGTGGAAGGCGTCTTCCATAAGCAAAACTTCATCTTGAATGTGTTGTTCCTTAACGTCGACAATGTCTGAATTTTATTCATTGAAAGGCGTCTTCCATAGCACCAAAGGCACCTTCCATGAACAGTACCGAATGCACCTTCCAATGCTTGAAGACACCTCGGGTATTGTTCACCCGAGGTCTTTTTGCTCCTTTTGTACTACAAGTTAGGTTAGTCCAACATGACAATATCTAACCTGTAAAATAAAGTTAGCACAATAATAATATGATTTAATTTATGACTTAGACCCTGTCCTCCAAATTAGAATCTAGTTAGGGTCTCAATTTAGGTTTTCGAAATATACCTAAATTAGACCGACACCTACTGTCCCCGACCCTCAACCGGGATGCGCCCTTATTTAGTCACTTTCCTCCAGTGACTTACCACCACTTACCTGCCAAACATATGGTCCTCTATATCTATTTAGAATTTCTCTGGTCCTATTTAGTATTTGACTAAACTGATCTACTGAGACTTATCTACAATGCTGAGTTATCACAATAGATAAAATAATACAGTAAAATAGTATTAATAGATTTTAGGATTCATTAATCCAGCCGATTGTGCACGATCGATCAAAAACCAGTCAATCATACATGCTTTGAGTTTACTTTTACTCCTCCAAGACTTCTCATTATCTAAGGTTACCTCCCCTTAGAGTTGCCTAGCTTTAGTCACAAGGATTCCATTGTCTTGCTTCACTCACAAAGACTTTCACCACCTAGCTTTACTCACTAGGACCCGACTTCACTCACCAGAACTTCCACTACCTATCTTCACTCACTATGGCCCAACTTCACTTACCAGGACCTCCACTTGCCTAACCTCCAATTAGGATTAGTCACTCAGTAGACTTCTTGTTGGATGCAATCTTGAGGCTCCAAGTGACTATGTGTTTTGATGTTTGGGCAAAGGGTTTAAGTTAAGTTTACCCTTGTATTTGATATATGTATGTGAGTGTGCATATTTACAGGATACACATATGACTCAGCTTAATGGCTTTGGGTCCAGTGAAGGATGGAGCATCCGAGGGACCGTGGATAAGATAGCAAAGACAAGAGCTGAGGGAAGCAACTTCGATGCATACGCAATGGATGACATTTGGGCAAGCCACGGGCTTATATGCATCCTAGGGACGAGAGCCAAAGGAAGTACACTTGAAGGCAAAAGATAAAGGCTGCGAGGAAGAGTCAAGTGAGTTATAAGGGTGAGAATCCGGGTGCTGAGAGATTATACTTGGGGTACCAATCAAAATCAAGACTTGACAAAAGGAAAGGAAAGTTAAAATTCTGAAATTTCAAGTTGCTGAAACCTAGATGAAGCTGCTGAATTCTAATCATTGAACAAAACTCTGTGCAAATTTTGGAAATGAATTTTTGAGCTGAAATAAATTGATTTCAAGTTAATTGAGATTGAGTGATTTAATGCAATAGTTTATAGAAATTTAACAGCAAAGCTTGATCGGGATGTAGTAAGATCTAAAGTAACTAGTTCAATTGAATTCAAATTCTATTTGGTTCAGATTTTGTAGAGAGATCAAAAGCTGTTTGGATTCAAATCAAACAAAACAGAAAAATACTAATGTAGATGAAGAATTTTTCACCTGTACAGGATTGTATCAAGTTTTTAATGATCTTTTCTGATTGGAAGGAATTGAAGGGCAAGCTAATCGTGAATGAATGTTAAGAAGATAGTCTTTTGGAAGTTAAAGTTTAATGTTAGGCTAGAAGTTCAAAGAAGGTTAGAAAAGAAAGAAATGCAGAATCCCTGCTAATGAAGCAATCCTATGCCATTTTGGAAAATGAGTTATGACAAACTAGAGTTGCTTAAAACTGAAAATTTTTGGAGAATGAATTGAAAAGAGTATACAAAGCGAAGGAATTGTGAAGAAAATCAGGAATCTACACTTTGCTGATAGCTAATTGGAGTTTAAAGCAATATGTTCACTGAAAAGAAAGAAAAATTGGAAGTTCACTATTGATTTGAGTAATGATAGATGCTAATCCTGGTTCTCCATAGTTGACATGATTTTTAAACTAGAAATTAGAAGTCATTTCTGCAGTTGGTGTTGGTTACTAGATTTGCAGAGTTAAAACTCTATGCCATTGTAAGAAAATGTGGCTTAGTTGTTGAAAAGGGGAAGCTGAATTTTGAAAATAGAAGTGGGGACTTGAAGGTTATATGCTGAATGAAGTGCCTTCTAAGCCAAATCTGTAATAACACTTAGTCAAGATTGAAAATATAGAATTTGAAGACATGGCCAGAAGTCATCATCGCATAGCATTCTAGTTCCATGTCTTCCACTTTTACTTGAAACTTGTTTCCTATGGTTTTTCCAACACTAATTCTTTCATTTGCATCTGGCTTTGCTTTCCTTTTCAATTGTTATAAACCTTCGGGTGCATCTTGATATCTATGATAGTGATGGAAATTAGATGAGAAGTAAGCATATGGTAGTGCTTTTGTTATGAGTAGCTTGAGTGATCTCTACCGTAGCATGAAATTGAGATTAGGATGAGAGCCACTTAAATTGTGAGAATTAGTTGTGTCATCATTATCAGTTTATTCATGATAGATGAAATCATAATGTGGTTAACCAAGGTAAGAATGGAGTTAATGATTGCTTGAATTTTTGAAACTTGATAATTTTAGGTAACTTTATTTACCATCTTCTAAATATGATTGAAAAGGGTTAGGGGACACAATCTTAGTTGTTTCTTTAGTTTTGTTTACTTACATGAGACGTGTAAGAATAAGTGTGGGAGATTTGATAAGTCATTATTTGATACATTCTTTTGGGTTGACATTGGGTTTATTAGGTTTAATTGTGTGTGTTAATATACAATTTTGATCATATTTATACATGAAGAATTGGCTTGAGCTTAAGTGTATTTTTCTTCTAATTCATGATATTCCCTCATTATGTCTTTGATTTTGTAGGACACTAAGTTGACTCCAATTGGGATATGGCCTAGACTAGACAAGTTGGTTCATCTAACTAAATGAAGAAGCAAACATAATGGATTCGCCCCTTTTCCAAGGAGTTCACCTCTTGAGCTAAACCCAAGTCCAATTACTTACCAAATGCCCTAATTCTGCACTTGAGCAAGACTCTAATTACGATTTGATTGAACCAGGTATAAAACCCAGCTTTTGACACAATGAGCAGTGGCTTGCATTAATGTTCATCGTGCCCGTTTCTCCTCTGTGCGATCGCACAACCCTCCCTCTTCTCAAATCTACATCTCATTTCGACGTCTTCGACGGGGAAGATTCTAGCATCCATCTACTAATCATCAAAGAAGCTCGACAACAGCATTCCTCCGGCGTGTTTCTATGCTTTGAAATTGTTCTATTTTCACTATAGATTAGAGGTGTTCCTCCGATCTATGGCTCCATCTTCCATTGGTACATGATGGCGACGTTCCTCTGGCGTTACTGAGTACACTGCGACCATCTTTCATCTACACATAACACTCACTCGATTCAGCTTTTTAGATTGTGGAATTCTAATTATCGTTTGTTGATAGTCATAGATCACGTTTGGTTTATCGAAACGATTTCTAAGGAAAGTTGAGCGACCTTCAAACTGAGTTGTTGCTGAGATCTCCCTCATTGATTACTGAAGTGAGATTTCACTAAGCTTCTTTGTGTGACGACATAGAGAAGGAGACTTGAAGTGTGATTAGAGATTAGGGATGCTATTGGTTCTATCTATTTCTCAATTCGTGTTGATTTGATTATGTTCTTTCATTCTTGTTGTTGAATTACAATTGTGTTTTCAAATTTTGCACTCTTTATTACTGCATTTATTTTTTTTGTTCTCTGCTTTTGTTCCAGCAACTTAGATTTCTGTAATTTGAATGAGCAATGTTTATGTTCCTACAATTAGGTATTTGATTTTATTTAGATAGCTTGGATTCTACAATTTAGTGTTCCATTTTATCATTGTTCATATGTTTAGCATAATTTTGTCTATGTAAGAGTCTTCAGTAATTCTACGAAGTTATATTACTTCAATTCTAGGAAGTTTTGGTGCATGGATAGCTCACGTTATTTCCAGCTTAGCTTGAGTAGATTAAATTTGTCTTATGGAATTGTAATTTATTTCTTGAATGCCATAGTTTAGGTTTGGTAAGGATGCTTTTAAGTTAGATGATACTTGCTACGTGTCTAGGTTGAAGCTTTGGTTTTATTTCTACATTTATTCCACTGATCTAGCTTGTGATTTCTAGTTGTAGTGATTATAGTTCCGTAATTTTAGTTTCCTTTAATTAGTTGTAATCTCTCTTGATTAGTTGGATATAATTCCTGGTTAGGACTAGCTTAATTAGATTTACATTACTTCATTTTAAAAGTTTAATCGAAAAATAAAACCCCCCATTTCAAATAGAAAACCTAAAAAGAGTTTTAAATCTAAGGCGAGCATTCACTGCTAGTTTTCCTCGAGAGATTCTACTTAGGACCTATTCTACATAATTACTTTTGTGAATTGAAAGTTTTCAATACTAAATCAATTTGAGAGTTCATTTGTGACACTGTGCTTTGGACTTATCAAGGTGCCCTCGTACAACTCAATTAGCTTTTTCCATAATTCCTTGGCACTATTGAAGGGACCGAACCGGTTCAATTCCTCTTTGGTTAAGTCACATTGAAGGGTCTAAGTTGCTTTTGCATCGGCTTCAATCTTCTTCATTATGCTTTGGTCCCAATTTTCGTAGGATATTGGTTTCCAAGTGTCGTCGAGTAGAAGTGCCAAGCCAGTTTGGATGATGATCTATATCTCAACTTGTGTTTTGAGATGATACTCCATTTGACTCTTACAGTAGCCGAAATCTTCACCAGAGAAGAGTGATGGGCGTGCGGTGCTATAACCTTCTGGGTAGGTCATTTAAAAACAAATCTAGCATAAAAAAAATAAGTAGACTTGTCCCAAGACTTGTTCTTGGATTAGTAGTGCGAAATAAAGAACTTAAAAAAACTCGAGTGGTGTTGCACCAACTTCGAAAAAAAACGATTACGAAAAATTGATCAGAAGGGGTAACCGTACCGATTCTAATCGACTCTAAAAAATTTTAAACCAATACCAAGAAAAAATTGCTTGAATGGTGGTTTCACCGATTCGAAGCGACCCTGCTGTGATACCAATTATAGGATCATTGCACTAGAGGGGGAGTTGAATAATGCATGTATCTTTCACTTTCGTTTAAAAACTCGAGAGATAAGTGGCAGTGGAAGAAAAGAATAACAGTAAACAATACACTAACACAACCAAGATTTACTTGGTTCAAAGCCTGTGATGACTCATACTCTAAGACCCACACTCATTGAGTGCTTTCGATGGGAAATCACTAATCAATCATAAAGAATTACAATATGATTTAAGTATATGCAAATTCAAATGAAAACAATACCAACAACTTGAAGAATCAAATCTTAAGCGCAGCCGTTGTCGGAGCAGCTTTTGGACGTTGTAGAGGCTTCATCATAACAACATATAGAAGCGAAAGATACTTAGAATGTTGTCCATGAGGTGTTGGTCGAATCCTCCTTTTATAGCCCACTCCAACTGCCTAGAACCTCTTCGAGCGCCCCCACAAGGCTGACTTGTTGTGCTCTCATCGAAACTCGATATGCAAAAATTATCCATCTCCAGTAGTCCAAACCCTGATGTCGCTCTGCCAGTCATCACGTGCCAACTGCTGTTCGGATCATCTTTTGGTCGTCCAGGTGCCTGGAGCAACTTTAAGCACCCGGATCGCGAGGGCGCCTATCCAGGTGAGGCTCCTCGGGGTTGCTGTTCGGCGAAGGCATCCCAGGCGCCCGGAGCAACTCTGGGAGCCCTGCCCAACTTTTTTAGAACTGCCTTTTCTATAAAATAAAGTTAGTCTAGGCAAATAATATGTAAAAATGACAATATTTGACAGCCTTCGGACTGTCCAGTCCTGACTTTGAATTTCACAGAAACTCTAGGTCAGACTAACGCTTACTATTCCCTTTTTGGAGAATGCACCATCACTTACTCTTCTTAGAAAAAATTACCTTTTGCCAGACCGGTCCTCCTAGCTGTCTAGACTTTTGGTCAACGCCCGAGACTTCAGGACTTCACGCTGAATGTCTGATCCACGACACATCTAGTCTTCCACCTGGTATCTGCGACCCCTAAAATTTTCACCTAAAGTCCCCGACTCTAGGATTTCGCCCAAAATCCTCGACCCACCAAGACTTCACTCAGTCCCCCGGACCGGGACTTTATTGCCTAACCGCAGCTAGGACTTTCTTTTGTCTATGATCACTTAGGACTTTCCTGTACACTTAGTTCAACTTGTTAGATAACAAGATAGTTTAACTTTGAATCTTTTATCATAATCAAAACTTAGGTTCGATCGTCTAGTACTTTCTGCACCAAATAATTCTGCTTATGAATGGAAACCCTTTTTATAGTGTCATTGTAGTGTCTTTGAATGCATCTCAAAGCATATGCATGCTTTTCAAAGCATCCTAGGAAAATATAAGCCAAAATGTATTCCTGACACCTTTCCTTAAGCGAGCACACAAATCTCTGATGTGATAAGTTAGAAGCTTCTAAAGCATGATTTGCCTACTAAACATGCTCTGTTGTCAGTGGCACAAACTTTCAAAAGGGTACGATGAGATATGCAGATGGATCCCACTATAGGCCGACCGGAGGTTGCTCGGTAGGGACATCCTAGCTCGATCGTACTAAACAAAGCTATTTTCCTTCACTTGGCTTTCTTATTATCAGAGGACTGCCTTTTGTCAGACCGAACAAGTCGTTCGATCGGCAGGGACGATGGTCTGAGAGATTTACTATTTGTCTCTTAACTCCAGTCGTAAGTTTTCAAAGGATGGCTATTCGGACGGTCATGTCCGACCGGCATTGGAGGCCTGTTAGGCTAACTTCACTTGATCTGTGGACCTTGGTTTTTAACTATTTTGACTTTTACCTCTACATTAGCTGATATTCCGCGCTTTAACCCATCTTTGGTGGGGCTCCTCTTCATTACCATATCAACTATTTTTAGCTCAGAACAATGAAAACAATAAATAAGAGAATTGAATACAAGTGTTGTGTGAAATGAAGAAGACCAGGACTCTATCTATAGCCCACTGGTCGAAAATAGTCATTTACTGGTATGGCATCTCCAAGCACCTAGACCCTCTCTAAGTGCCCTCAGCTGTGCAAACTTTATCCATGTAATGACTTCACAACAGTGAATTTTTTTAAATCTAAGCTCCTGGACCATGTCCGGGCTTCCAGACTGTTGCTTACGTGTACCTGAAGGTGACCCACAGTAATGGCTCTGTGATAAAGCACCCGTTCGGCACCCTAGTGGTCCGGGCACCTGGGCTAGGTGGTTCGGGCATCCGGACTAGGTGGTTCAAGCACCCCGAACTAGGTGGTCCGAGCTCCTAGACTAGTTAGCCTAGTGCTGACTCGTCCAGCGCCTTCTCCAATCGCTGACTTCGTCTCTGATAGCTTGGATGATCCTCCGGTCTTCCAGATTTGAGCTCACTCAAACTCAACTCCGGTCTTTTCCTTCCTAGAGCAGTCTTCTCCTTCGGTTTCTCATCCCTCGGAAGTGTCGTGTGCATCCTTCTCGCTCCACCGGTGTATTCTTCCACAACTTCTTTTCCCTCAGATGCATCGAGCTCGTCGACTCAATCCCCATGCCATCTTTCTTGTCCACCGTGTCTTCCACTCGATTTTTTGTGTTCCTAAGTTCCTACACACTTAGACATAAGGATCAAAACGTCATAGGACCTTACTTAACTCGGTTGATAATATCAAAACTTAGCCGGGTACTTACACCTGGAGCTTCGCGAAGGAACCTCAAAGGCTAAGTTGGCGAGACGGGACTTGCTTAGAAATTAGATTACCAACCTCCGACTGAAAGAAGGAGAATTGGTCGCTCAACTGCACGCCAAACTAAAGGAGTTGATCACCAGACTCACCAATCTCGAAGAAATGGTAATAAACAAAGACTCCCTAAGGTATGCTCTTAATGCTTTCTCGAGGACCCCAAATTGGACATCAATAATCGACTCCTACTATATCTCTAAGGATCTAGAGATAAGTACGTTAGAAAGTTTATTTTCTATATTAGAACTTCACAAATCTAGATATGCAGGACTAAGAAAATAGCCAAGTTAAAATGTCACCCTAAAAGCAAAAAGGGATGAACCAGACTCTAAAGCTTCTCTCAAGGAAGATGAAGAAGCTTTTTTGGTAAGAAAGTTTTTAAAAATTTTAAAATCTAATAATTTTGACAAGAGACCGACAACAAAACCTTTTCAGAGTAAAAGGAAAGTTTGGTGCTATAACTACCAAGAAGAAGGATATATCAAAAATAATTATCCCACGGGTTGAGAAATACATGTAAGCTAAGTTTTATGTCAATTTATTATCTTTCTTTGTTATAATTTTGAAATAAAAATAGTATTTTTTTATCATGAGTACTCGTTTGCGTCAATTTACATTTAAAATATCTGTTTCTGGATACACTTGAATGATAAAACCTTTTTGAAGTAAAACATTAAAGATATAAAAATTTTTTATAGACTCGCGAGTCATCCTTCTCGCCGACTACTTCTTCCGTTCGACTTCTTGTGTTCCTAAATCCCTGCATACTCAGACATAAGGTATTAAATATACAGGGTCTAACTTAACTCTGTTGATCACATCAAAACTAGTCCATGGTACTTATAGTTATCACCTTTGTCTTCTTCCTTGATTTGTAATAATAAAATTGACTCTTCAATTTCTTGATTGTCAACAACAAGATGAGTCTCTTCTTTAATATCATTAGTAGAACTATGACATTCTCAAGCATAATTACCCATTTTATGGCAAGTGTAATATTCAATTTTAGACTTGTCATACCTTCTTCCAATTGAAGTTGGATAATAGTCTTGTCCTTTTTCTCTTGCTCTTCCATAGTATCTAGGTGATGATTGACTTCTTTCTTCTTGAATAAAGTTGTTTCTTTTTCCCTCACTTGATCTATTTTGGTCATGTCCATGTCCTCTTCCTCCTCCACTGCCTCTTCCTCGACCACAACCTCTAAAATAGTTGTGTCCTCTTTCATCATTCTTTAGTGTAGTCCTGGCTTTGATAACTTGCTCCAAATGCTCTTATTGTCTTCTTTTCATCTTTTCTTCATGAGCTTGTAATAAGCCCTCCAATTCTTTAATAATCATTGAATCTAAATTTTTTGTTTCTTTAATGACACACACAATATAATCAAATTTAGGAATTACATAACAAAGCACCTTTTCCACAACACGTACATCTTCTATCTTATCTCCATATCTCTTCAATTGATTGACAATTGCCTTCGCCCATGAACATTAATTCATGATGGATTCTGACTCTTTCATCTACAATGTTTCAAAATCACGCCTTAGTTATTGAAGTTTTACCATCATTACTTTGTCAACACCTTAGAGAGACTTTACCAATATCTCCCAAGCTTCTATTGAAGTAGTAGCATGGACCACTTTCTCAAACATGGAATCATCCAAACATTGATAGATGAGAGTGAGGGTTTGTTGATCCTTCTTCTTTGTCTTTGACATAGAATATATCTTTCTCTACTTGAGGTAAATTAACTTTATTTTGAGGCTTCTCATAGCCTTTCTCTACCATCTCTCATACATCTTGAGAACCAAGTTAGATGAGGAAAATGAAAAGAAGAAGCTCCATTGTTAGCCATCACTTGAGCACTTCTCTGATACCATTTTGTTAGAGAAAATGAAGATGGGGATCTTTATAGAGAGGAAGAGAATTAGAGGAGAAGTCAATAAGAGTTGTTTCTTAAACTTCTTGATTGATAAAAATATCAAGTACAAGGACATATTTATATATACAAATAAAACTCTTTAAGAGATACATACAAAAGACTTTTTAAGAGACACTTCTCTTCATAAACTAGATGCTAAAAATATGCCCTAGAAATATACTCTAAGTTAATGAATGAATATTCATTCATATACAAAAGATTAAGTTTTTTATTTCAGCAATTTTAAGTTGTTGAACACAAGAAGTGGTCTATGAAAATGCATGCATATTGGACTAAGACTTGATCAAAATTTGACAGATATACTAATAGATAGAGGGATTTGCCAGGGATGAAATTTAAAGCCCACCAACTTAGGATCAGCAACATGAACTTCTGATGCTAATGCAATACATTTGAAAGATTAGAGAGATGAGCAAATGGTTGGAATGGGCTGCTTCCTGCAATACATTTGGTCCATTCTCCAGGCCATTGCCGGGCCTTTATGCGTTTGTACTGCTTCCAGCTGCAGTTCCTCATAAATCACACAGACAATTCTGTTTTCTACAGCAACACAGCTCCTGTCAGGCATGTGATTCATATTATTGGAGAGCCACTCAAGTCCCTTTCATCTTCCTGGAGACTCAAGTTCTCCTGTACATGGTTGCTTTTCTTTTTCAAACAACCTGATTGGTACCTAGGCAGGTGATAAGTTCACTTTCTCTAGAAAGAATTGAGACTTTCTGCTCATTCGATCATGCACTACTTTGAACGTTGAGCCATCACTCGATGAATATGCAGATAATTGAGGCTTTCTGCTCCGCGACTCAGATGCCACTCAAAAGAGAAAACGAGTGAACCAGTTGAATACCATGCAGCTTTTTTTGACTCATCATCTGGCCACTGATGTAGCTCTACTTTCTGATGCCTACACTTGCATTTTTGTTTGTCAGGATCTCTGATATCTACATTCTTATCTCTCAGTCTGTTTGACTATGCTTTCTCAAATGAAAATCATGATTTTGCTTCTGGTTTATTAGTTCAAAGGAACAATGATGCATGGCTACTTTCATGCTTGCTCATCTAATGGGCACCACTTTAAATAATTGATACTCTGGCATGTGCTAGCTACTCCTTTCCTTCTTCACAGTTTGCTATGGCCATGGCTTTCGGCTTCTCGGGGAGCTCGAGTTCCGGTCAAGGCAAGGAAGACGTCTGTGAGCGGTCGACAAGATAACATCTGCACACATGAGGCTTCATCCTTTCTTGTACCCTGTCGAGGGACTCATGTTTCTCGTGTGGTGGCCTTTGGCATGTTGGCTTGTCACTTGCCTGGTGTATTTTTGGCCTAGTGTCCTAATTTTGTTCTTGATGAAAAGGCAGTGACCCCGGCCGGCCACTCAAATCCCTGTTCCGAAAAGAAAAGAGAAGAAAAAATGGCAGAGCCAAAAGAGAGTCCCAAATATTTGGACTTCCTTCCCAGATGGCAAAACCAATCAGTGTGCAGAGTGGACAAGATATCTCTGGATCACCATTATCTGCCAGCTCGAACTGGAATTTTTCCACTAATGAAAACTTACTCGAGTCATTATTAATGGCATAGAAGATCCACTACCTTCAGAGGAGCTTGCAGATCTGTACAAACTAAATCAATGTTTCAGTTGTTCTTTAATTGCTAATGGAAACCAATACTGAATGAATGAATGATGAGAAGTTAAGATGACAAGTAATTAAGAAATCGATAGAAGTAGTGGGGAGGGGGGCAATGACAAGCCCTTCAAATGGTTGGTACTCCGACAAGTAAGCCGAGTGTCCCATTGCGATCTATCTACAGCCGACCACTTCTTTGGAGGAGCTCCTACATATGAAGCATCATGGAGCCCTGTCTCGTGGCTTTCTTTCTTCTGTAGAAGTAGTAGACTGACTACTGCTAGCTAGTGCGTTTGATTTCTATGTTAATTGAGTCAAGAATTGAACTATAGCACAGTTTAGAATGGAAGAAGAGGGTCTTTCAAGATGAGACAACCTCATATGCCTATCATGGCCTACTCTTCAAGTACAAAATCCAGGTCACACTTGCTGGTCCTGGGGGGACGAGGCCATCGTAAAAGGACGACTCCTCCAGGTTGGTTTAGCCCATGACTTCTACTCGTGTCGATCGATGGATCGATATAGCCGAGCATTGCCATCATGAACAGACTCTGATCGATGTCTAAACTCTAAACCGAGGTAAGTCTTGGAAGAATGATGATGGGGGTAGCTTGATCATGATAGAGTTAGTGGGAGAGGATAGGCTGGAAAGGTAGCTAGCTAGCTAGCTAAGCTATAGCTCCCTGAGAGAGGAATGGTGAAAGGAAGGAGAAACAGGGGCCTACTCCATTGAAGAGGAAAGCAACGGAAGAGGTGAGATAACATGTAGGTTTGTCAACGAGGGGTACAAATTGGGTCCCTGGCCCTTCAGGCCCCCCCTTACTTAGCTTCTCCTCTTCCCCCCTTCTGCAGCACCATGTGCAGCCACACCACCCAGATGCTAACAGTGCGTGGCATGCCGTAGGGCAGGCAGGCAGAGCTAGGCGATCGAGGAACCCAATTCGATGACAAAATGGTCCAGTTTGACAGGGGAAGAAGTGCGACTGGTCAGGGCTACGTGTTGCAGGCCATGCACTCATGCTGCGAGAGTTTTGGGGGCAGGGACTAGCTAGCTAGCTCGTTGGTTTTGGCACATTACGACACGATGTCTCCGTTTATACGGTGCCCACAGAACGACTAGCTCCGTGCAGACCTTTTTCTAGGTTTCACACTCATCGATATAGATCGATCGATCGAGAGTCCCAACATCCTCCAAGTCGATTTGAAGGTAAGGTTTAGTTTAGTTTAGTTTAAATTACTGCATGCATGCGAGGGGACTGTAGATGACGACGATGGCAGAGTGGCTCAGAGGGAGGGCAGTAAATGACAAGGGGATCAGCGTCGTGGAGAGAATTATTGGTGAACATTGATTGCCATGGTTGACATATAATATGCGGACTGCAACTGCGACTGCAACTCGATGATGATCTACGAACACCGAAACGGATCTAAATTCACATGAACGATCGATGAGACACTGCTCCAACATCAAACTCCTGCGATCGAAGGTCATGTCGCATTGAATGTGCAGGTTAGAATGTCATGGCCATGTATGCCAATTGCAAGATGGTTGCATGTCTAGTGTAAGATCGAAATTTTTTTAGATATTTCTCCTAATGGTAAGATATTACCCATTTTAGACCTAGGTCCTCATGACTTTACTTTCGGGCTCTTCCCAAATCATGATATTTCCCATGTGTTTTACAATGTGGGACTATATTCCGATCCTTCGACCCACCAGGTCCTCTACCCTTCAGTTCACCCGACCTATTA
>JBBMJZ010000036.1:408994-423211 GCA_037833815.1 Zingiber zerumbet
TTCCTTAGTCATCGAATTGATGTATTCAGACACCATCAATTCTATAAGACTAGCATGAGGTATATTGGTTCGGCCAAGCAGCTGCTTTCTCACTAGCTGAAAACATTAGGATATCGAGAGTTAAACGTGAATGCTGGTTATGAGAACTAGTTCATTGGAGTGACTCACTGTAAGACTTCATATAGTTCTCTACAAAAATATAAATATGTTTGTGAAGTTCTTACTGTAGCATGAATGCAAGTTTCCTTCGTCTGGAGGTATACAAGTCATCTTGGTCATAGAGATTTATTTTTTGACATCTTAAACAAGCATCTTATTGAGGTGTAGACTCAGGATGATTGGGTATAAGTTGAAATGCCCAAAGGTGTTTGGATAGCCTATAGAGGATTTACCGCTCCTTGCGAGGAGACTTGCACCCTATGGTCACTCGTCAGGATTATTAATTACGCAAAGTCTTTGGCCAAAGTATCACATGTTAAGAGTGCAAGACTCTTATACACATGTATGATTAATTTGAATCCGCGGAACGAGGAAGTATTACTTGGGCTAGGTGTAACATAGTCAGCCTAGTGGGGACAAGACACATAGACAATGTCCTAAATAAAGTGGGTATAAGACGAGTGAAAGGAATGAGGTACGACTCACTATAGCTGCTGAAAGGTTTAGAATTAATTTTAAGATCAACTATGATTTTCTAACTGATTAGAGATAATGATGTACTACTAGGTGTCACTCATGATCGTTCTATAATTAAGTAGTTAATTATGGACAACCAAGATAAATCGGGGACCTATTAGGTCACACGCATTAACGAGTCTTTGAAAGATGTAAAACAAATTAAAGAATATGATTCTTAGATCAAGAGATAAATGTTTGCTTGGATCATACATAAGACAAATATAGAAATATTTGTCGCAATGGAAGCATGGATGAGACACATCTCTTATAGAAGAGTTGGACTATATTTGGTTTAATCATGAATTAGTCATGAACCAACTTAGTTTAATTGTGAATCAAACCAAGGGATTAATGAGTTAATTTTTGGTTAAGGGATAATGAGTTTGATTTGGGCTTTCTAATCCAACTCATTAATGAGGGATATATATTAATATGATTGAGAGAAGATTATACACATGAGATCATTAATTGGTTTGTAAGGTTTTTAGAAAATTTTAACTCAATTTTGCTTTTCCTCTCCCTCTCCCCTCTCTCTTTGCCGCCGCCAACAAGGGGAAGCTTTTCCCCTTGTTGTCGTGACCACCGCAAGGGAGAAAACTCTCCCTTGTGTGATTCTCTTCTTCTTCCTCTTTATCCCTCTTCTTCGCTCGTGGCTAGTATCTTCTGAAGGAGAGGGTTGTATTCAAGGAGTTGTCTTGAGGAGCTCAACGTGGATATGATAGAGGCGAGGTTCGACAACGTCACTACGATTGATGCCCTTCTCATTACAGGTCATCCGTAAGATACATCTGTTGGAACCCTAAGCTTATTTTGATGTAATCAAGCAAGTTAAGTTATGTCCTATTTGGTTTAACCCTTGTGTCAAAGTCTGCAGGAGCTTAGGAGCACAGGAAGTCGAGCGGAAGATTGCTCGAGGAGCTAGAGACGCAGCTAGCGAGAAGCTCGGCACAGGAGAGAGCCGACGGGCTCGGTGCGTCCGAGGGACGAAGAGCTGCGGATGAGTACGCTGGTGGATGAGAAGCAAGTACGCGATGATTTCGAGCAAACGGATCCGGAGTAGAAGACCCGGACGGAAAAAGTCAACACTATTGACTTTCCCAGTCGGGGTGCCCGAACCAATCCGAGGCGCCCCGGACAGTTCGGGCGCCTTGACTCCGGGCGCCCGGAATGCTGATTTCATCCAGAATGACATGAACATTGATCGTTGCATCAGGGATAAAGTTTTATCCCCTCCCAAGCGTCTGGAACCCTTCCAGGCACCCCGACCAAGGCTGTAAATACAGCCTTGGTCCAAAAGTTTAACAACGAACAAAAACGATCCAATACAACACTTGTGCTTGAGTTTGTAAGAGTTTAGCTTCGTCATTTGTGAGCTTTGAATGCTATAAGATGCTTCTCCGCTCAGAGGAGAATTTTAGTACGCTTTTCATCTACCTTGGATTAACAACCTCCCTGATTGTAACCAAGTAAATTTGTGAGCCTCATCTTTTTAGTTCTTGTTTATTTAATTATTTATGCAAGTGTTTGTTTTACTTTAAAGTCCGAGAAGGGTTGTGTTTATATTTTTGCAGGGCTATTCAACCCTCTTCTAGTCGGCCACCAGTCCCAACAACATCTAGCATAAATTTACTTTCCATAAAAATTTAATTATGCAATCATGTTTGGTAGATTGTATCCTTGTATGAGTGTGGTACGTGTGATGTAATAATTTAGGAATTATTATTGTTTTATTTTCCATTGTGCATATTTAGAAAACGTATTTTAGCACACACCGCATCGGGCATATCCCAATAGTGGTATCAAAGTCTGATCATACTTCGATATGATCGTAAAATTATTTTACGGTTTGTAATTTGTGTTGTAATTAATTTTAAAATTTTACTGAAACTACTAAGTTTTTTCTTTTTTTAGAAAGTTTTCTAAATTGTTAGGAAATTTCATTTTTAGAAAGTTTCTGATATAATTTCAGAAAATTAAATTTAGAAATGATCATTTTTAAAATTTTATAAATTTTTAAAAAATATTCTATTTTTGAAAAATTCTCTTAATTTTTTTAGTTAATACCAAATATAGAAAGAATATGATTTTTTTTTTAAAAAAATCTAGATTTAAGATATTCTAAATTAAATTATAGAATTAATATTTTCTGAAATTTTTAAATTTATTAAAATATTCTATTTTTATAAAGTTTTTTAAATTGTTAGAAAATATAAAATTTAGAAAAAATTAAAAATCATAAAAAATCCAGATTTGAGATATTCTAAATTAAATTATAGAATTAATATTTTCTGAAATTTTAAATTTTTTAAAATATTCTATTTTTGGAAATTTTTCTAAATTATGAGGAAATACCAAATTTGGAAAGATTTAAAAAATCATACACAATCCAGATTTGAATGATTTTGTAATAAATTAATAAATATTAATTATTTATTTCTTAAATGATATTTAAATTTGATAAATAAGCGGACTTTTATTTAAATTGTTTATATAAATAAAATCATGTGTCTTATACATTCTCGTTTTTGTATTTCTAGGTTAATCATTTAATTATGACTTCTGTTAATCTGCGTTCGATTTTGGATTCGAACAAACTGATTGGTCAAACTTCTTAGACTGGTTTCAAAATTTGAGAATTGTTCTCAAAGATCAGAAACTAGCTTAGTCCTTGATCAACCTCTTCCCACCAGTCTTGATGCCAATGCAACTGTGGACCAACTGTTGACCCTTCAGAAATATAAGGATGATTCTGTACTTGCTTTGTGCATCACTCTAGCCGGTATGACTCCTGAACTATATATAGAAACAGTATGAGCATTTGGATGCTTCTGATATTGTCTATCATCTTCGTGAGCTATTTGACGAGCAAGGTATATCCGAAAGGTTCGAGGTCTCCAAGCTTCTCTTTTGCTCAAAGATGCAGGAGAGTTTGTCTGTAGTACAATAGGTATTAAAGATGAACGATTACATAAAGCGTTTAACATCACTCGGTTTTACGATGGATTATGAGTTAAGTATTGACTTAATTCTACATAGTTTACTCAAAAGTCATTCACAATTTGTGATGAACTATCAGATGAACAATTTGGAATCGACCATCCTCGAGATGATAAATATGCTCAAGATTGTGGAGCCTTTTGTTAAGGGTGAACAGAAAACTGTGATGTTAGTAGACTCCTCCAAGAAATGTTCTAAGAGGAAGTCAAAACATCAGGCTAAAGGAAAGAGCAAAAAGGCCAAGACAGTAAAACCAGCACAAAAGGACCCATGCCATCATTGTGGCAAGATGGGACACTAGCGAAGAAACTGCAAGATTTATCTTAAGTTCGTGAAGAAGAATAAGACATCTGATGCCTATCATATTTAGGTAAATTTACGGTTAATACTGTTAGTAAATTTTTACAATATAAAGATATGAACATTGCTATCGCATTAGATCAGTTAAAAGATCTTGTTTCTTTTTCTAATGATTATAGATAAAATGAATTCATATTGCTGTGATTTCTGCCAAAGATATTATAAATGAAATGAATATATAACCAAAATTTCATGGAAAAACGTGTAATTAGAAGAAATAAACTATTTGATGAGAATAAAACTAATGAGGTGAAGTTTTCACCTGAAGAATCTTTTAAAATTAATTACTTTAATTATATTATTGATCATGTCATTTCTTCACTGCAAAGTAGATTTGAACAATTTAAAATATATGAAGATAAATTTAATGTTTTATATGATGTAGACAAGTTAAAATTGCTTGATGATGAGTTTTTAAAAATAAAATGTTTAAATCTTGAAAACTTTTTAACACGTGACAAGTCATCTGACATTGATGGTTTAGATTTATTTTTAGAGTTACAAGTTTTAAAAGAAATAATAAATCTAGAATTAAAAACTGCACTTGAGGTATTAAACCTTATAAAAAAATTAAATTCTTTTCCTAATGCATGGATAGCTTATAGAATATTATTAACTATACCTGTTAGTGTAGCTTCAGCAGAAAGAAGTTTTTCAAAATTAAAATTAATAAAATCTTATTTACGTTCAACAATGTCTCAAGAAAGATTAAATAATCTAGCAATTTTATCAATTGAAAAAAATTTATTATCAAAACTTGAATATAAAAATTTAATTAATAATTTTGCCTCTCAAAAAGCTAGAAAGCTAAATTTTATATAAAAATTTACTTTTAAATTAATATTTATTTTTTTTTAAAAAAAAATTAAACCCGCCATTGTCAGTCCCAAGTCCGAATGAAAAAGGGTGAGGGGAAATTTTATTTTTTAAAAAAAAAATTATTAAAGACCTAATTTTTTTGGCCTAGGGCCTCATGGAACCTTGAGACGGCCCTGGGCGGGGGTACTAGGAGTGCTCGGGATGAACGTATTCACCTTTTGCTACTATAAATGCTCTAATATTACCTAGTTCTATTTTTTTCAATGGAGCAGTTACAAGTAAATGGGCCCATTGATTGGAAATAACTGCCTGAAACCAGCCCATCATGAGCATCCATTCCTCATTAATGAAAGGTAGCAAAACGGCTGCGCTCCATATCTCAATCATCGAGATTCGATCGATCTCGACCGACCATTTTTCTCTCTATACATAGATATTAATAATTATTATTATATTTTGTTTAGATTTAAGTTTACGAGGCGGTAAGATTGGTCGGTGACTGCGAAATCAATGTCTTTCCGCCGCCGGGCTCGCCGTTGACGAAATCGCGTTGACTTCTGCAAGATCTAGTCGTGGGCTAAATAACTTCCGACCGGCCGTCCATGATTTAATTTAATGTTTTTCTTTTTTTTTTGGTACAAATTGGACGGAGAAATTGGTTGAGAATCTTTATTTGTTATTATTTTTTCATATAGTTTTTTTAAGAAGAAATTAAAATTTAATAAATAAAATAAAAAATTTAAATTGATAAGACATTTGACATAGTCGGTCTTCTTCCCGCCCAACCGAAAAACTTCAGCAACATGAGCGTGTCTGATCCGAGTGAACGTGAGTGACATCGAAGCACATTAATTGCCCTCGGTGGAGGCCACCAGAAAAAATTACCTTGTTAATGAAGAAATTATTTTTTAGAAGCTTCATGTTTTTGGGATCTGTTTTTTTTTATCTCAAGGAGTGGTCACACGTTTTATTTACGGAAAAAAAACATCTTAATTTTAAAACTATTAAAATATGAGCATAAAAAAAATAGTATTATTCTTTTCCTATTTTTTCCGGTAGCCTCTTAAATTTCATGTTAATCCTGATATAAAAAAAATATTAAACCTATGCTGGGTCTGATATTTTCATATCAGGCCCAACATACATAATATGGAAAAATATCAAGTCAGTGTGGATCTGATATTGTTATTGCACCGTATCAAACCCACGCTGTGCCTGATATAGAAAATATCAAATTCATAAGCCTGATATAGGATCATATCAGGTCCAACAGTGGACCTAATATAGGAACATATCAAGTCTTTTTTAATCCTGGAGAGAGATGCATTCGAAAATGGCGAGAGAGGGGGATTTAGGAGGTAGGCAGGAGAGGCAGGAAGGAAATAATACTATTTTTAGTGTTCTTTTTAGTAGTTTTAAAATTAAGTTACTTTTTAGATAAATAAAAAAAATGTGGCAGTTCCTTTCGGTAAAAAAATTGTTTTGGTAAAAAAAGAATTTTAGATGAAATATTTTGTTTAGGGAATTTTAAAAGATCCTTTGACGTTTATTAGCTTTTTAAAATGCTTAATGTTCATTTTTGTAGACAATTTTATCCTTTCATTAGAGAGAAAAGGGTTTTTTTTTCCCTAAATTGAAAGTCTTATAAAAAAAACCTTCTTAAAATATGAGCAATTCACTTGATACTGTTAGAACTTATTATTGGTAATCTTCAAATTATGTTGTTTAATTCAAATAATAAGTGATTCTTAAGTAATGAAGTATATCTGTAAACGAAAGATATAATTTGGAATGTAATTATTTTAGAACGGTAAGATTTTACTAAATTCTGAGATTAATAAAAAAATTCTAATCAAATAATATTAAATTATATTTTATTCCTAGTAATCTTTATTACGTGATTATTTGATAATTACAGTAAGATTATGCATTATAACTTCACTCCATATTAATGAATGGAGAATTTCTTATCAAATATCATGACTTATGCTTCAAATAGATTTGTATAAACTCCTTAACAACAGTTGTTTAGTTAGCTTTAAATAACCTACAATTAAAAGAGTTTTTAATAAAAATAAGAAGTAATGACTCAAGTTTCTATAACAAAACTATTTAGAGAGATTTAGCTTCATCACTCTCACATCAAAGATCAAAGAGAAGGCTATGGTACAACGGTAGAATATCTAAATTGTCATTTAGGTATCCACTCATGATGTTAGATCGTCCACTATGTTTGTGCATTTCGATTTACTATGGTAATGAAGACTTATATGAAGACGGATTAGTCCTTTACGATTAATCAATTTAAAAACTAAATACCTAAATTACAAAAAAAAAAAATATTTCAAATTTTCAAAAACAAAAAAACAAAGGAGGCTTAGGTTGGTTCTTACACCTACCTTCTTGTGGCCCCATCATTCATGGCCTTCATGTTGGGCTGACATGGGAAGACGATTCTCTTCGGATCCTCCTCAACTTGAGCTTTAAAATAAAATAAAATAAAAAGGAGGGAGGTTGGGCATCGGAGTCTGGTACCTGAATGTCTGGAACTGACGAGGACTCGAGCTTTCATCAATGCGGTCGGTTGTCGACCTTCCTTGCGCAAAACACGCCATGCCTTGCGGTCTCGGCTCCACCGGGACACCCCCTCGCCGCCCTCAGGTGCTCTCTTGTTGTCTGCCGCGGCACCGTGCCGTGCTTCACATGGGCACTGTCCCATGCTGCCACAACGTGCGTTTCCCACACGTCCCATCACTCGTTGCAGCAGTTCACAAATATAATTAATGGTGGCCGCCAGCCTCCTCGAGCCATTAACCATGCCAATGCCATGCATGGGCACGTCTAGTTGACTCGCAGAAGCCTCTGAAGAGGCTGAGGTGGAAGTGGCATGGCTATCGTACAGTGTCCATCACCCATCTCTGTCGAATTTATATCCATCAAACTAGAGATTAAAAACGAAGCAGGGTGGGATAGGGTAGAGTGGGGTTGGGCTGATCCATAACAGTTCATTAAGGCAATGTACATGATACACCGCATCAGCATTTCCATGGATGGATACGACCATAACTGACTGATCTAGTTTTTCTGAACTAAAAAAATGGTAGCATTTTGTAGAGTTTGGCAAGACAAAAAAATCGGATATCTTCAGTAAGGTTTTGCCTAATCATAATAATAGATGAGAATGAAAAGAAGAAACATGAAACTCTATGCTGTGACAGCAGATGGCTTGGGGCTTTTGACACCTCCCATCGTGCCATTTCCGTTGTTGTAAAAAGAGCGCTGCTGATAATCGTCGGTGCGACGAGATGACCCCCGGCCGCGTCCGGAATACTCGACCCGGTTTCTGAAGTCATTCCGCCTATAGCCAAGAGTGGGACCGAAGCCTCCACCACGCCCTCGGAAGTTGTCATTTCTGAACGCCCCTCTTCCCGACTGGTAGCGTCCTCTTCCATTATTGACATTGCCGATATTGGTGACCACGCCATTGACAACTAAACAAAAAATAATAATAACATTTAGCAATATAATCAATGTTTTTAAAAGCTTAAGCCAGCTGAAGAGCAAACAAAACAACATAAATCAGTTATAACTTACAGGGGAGTGAGGCAACCCATCCAACAAGGTAAATCAAACAAGATGCAACCATGAGGAAGATTGCCATTGGCAAAAAAGTTTCAAATATCAAATTCATATTTGCCTCATCTACTGTTGATTATCTAATAAATTCTTTATAATTACTTATAGTAGAAGTAATTTGAAAAAGGTTGTTAGATTACAAGGTTTAAATTGCTTAGGAGTTAAGGCAACAATCCTAATCCAAGCCACCCCAGAAGCAAACAGGGCTTGAAAATATGTTTTGATTGGTATTATTCCAATTTCAGCCAAAAACTTATATGTAAATTGCCCTAAAATCCCTAACACCAAACTCAACTCTCTCCTCAATTCCTGCATCAGCAAAAAATAGTTGTTCCCACTCCCTGCATGCAAACTTTTCTTTGCTTCAACTCCCTAATGCACTCCGATTTTACATAATTTCCCTTATACATTATTCAAAGGTATAAAAAAGTACAAAATGAGGTATAATTTATCCTAAATTGAGCATCATTTAATTAGAATCACCCAATCGATTCAATCTAAGCCAATCGATTAGTATGAACTCCGAATCAATTAGTCAAAGGGAAAAAGAGTCATACTCAATTGGATAGAAAATATATTCGATTCTAGTTAAATGGTGCTAAATTTAGGAGAAATTATACCTCCTTTTGGATTTTTTTTTACCTATAAAAACTAATGAGGGCTTTTGTTCTCTTGCGACAAACGGAAAAAGAATCATACTTAATTTAGTAGGAAACATACTTGATTCTAATTTAAATGTGCTGAATTTACAAGAAATTATACCTCATTTTCAATTTTTTTGTACCTATAAAAAATAAGAACAATTAGGTAAATCAGTGTGCATTAGGGAATTGAAGCAGAGGAAAGTTTACATACAAGGAGTGGGAACAAATTTTTTCTAACACAGGGACTGAGGAGGAAGTTGAGTTTGGTGATAGGGAGTTTAGGGCAATTTACCCAAAACTTATATTTTTAAAAAATTATGAAAAAAAACATATAATTGCTTTAGGGCAGTTTTATAAAACAATTAAATCCTTGTCATTCCCAAATGCATTATGAAGTAGGATTTAAAAATTGGCAATTGCCAGACTAGACTAAGGATACTTATTCACATTTCATTAAGAAATAGCCATATATACAATGATTATTTTAGACAAGACAATGTTGTATATGATTCCTATGCAACATTGTTTTGATCAAAGTGGATGAAGTTAGTTTCTTTAGTAGAGCTTTGATATGATATTTTCTGAAAAATGGAAGCATTGTTTAAGTATTCTACAACAAGATAGGCATTTTCAGGTCACCTTCCCTATGAAAATAGCATATCCCCACATGGAATAGTTCTGCATTCTGATCATAAAGCATATATTAGATACAGTTGCATCTGATAGGCCCTGAATATAGGATACCATTGAATCAAATATGGCTGATGGCTTTGTTAGTGATACAACAAGGCTATTTTCATCAATGCATGTTAATAACACCAAGGATGCATATATTTGGTATTTCAAAAGATATTATTTGACCATGTGTTCTTTACACAGATCTAGCCTGATAAAATAAATAACGAAGTTGAAAATTTTGAAAAATCCAACATGTGATTGATTTCATAATGCAAGCATTAAATAAATGCAACATCTCTAGATTAATTTGCAGGCAAAAGACACTACTAAACTCCAAATACATTCGTTTAACACTTAGTATGATGATTTACATACTCTTTATCTTTAAAGTTTCTGCAACAAATGGTATGGCTGCAGAAATAAGCCTAAGGAATGGCACATGCTGAGTATGATCTTGCATCATGTTCACCGACACAGGACGTTCTGCATTCACATGGGCTCTTATATGGCTCCATAAAGAATTATTTTAGAAAACTTGTACAAAATAAAAACAATGTGCACATGCTAAGTACAATCTTGCAAAACTTCAAGGGTAGTTTATGAGTTGTACATTTTGATGGACCTGGTACAGCAGGTTAGACTCAAACATATCTGATAATGTGAAGAAAGATTTGTGCTGGCTAGAATGACAAACTCTAGAATTGTATTTTAAAGAGCCTAAAGGAATGACCTTCATCATTCTTAGAATATCTTGTATAAATATCATAAAATTGATGTTATTTTAAGCAAAAACATAGAATAATTGAAAATCAAATTTCGATTCAACTCAAAACCCTAGGGGAAACAACAGAATTTGCAGGAATGAGTTTTGATCAAGATAACAGTAGAAGCAATCATACTGAAATGCAAAGCCAAAAGTTGATCACAAAACAAGAGTTAGAATATTATAGGCTAATCAACAAGAAACGTGCAATTCTTGCCTCGTGTTGTTGTTCTCTTCTCCTCAATGATGGCGTGACGACCACCAATCATGATTGGAGATGCCTACAAGTTTGTGAACAAATCAGGTAGACAGTCAGCATAAACAATTATATTAAACAAGAATAAAAAATGCAATTTCTTGTGCAACAATGTACTTTAAAAATAATAATAAAGCATGGTTTAAAAACACCAGACTACACACAGCAAAGTATTTAGCATCCTCCGACTCTGATGACTATACACAAAGGTCATCATAATTAATTTATTATAAAAAATTGTATGGTTTTTTTTATCATAAGCAACTGTAAAAAAATCATGTGACAATCTACATAAATATAAAACAGTCTAACCGAATACAGGAAAAACCATGCTAAAAATGACATCACTTGTAAATTTTTACTGCAGCAGTTATGCATGCTTACACATAATTATCAGTCTATTGTGGCAAAAGGCGAATACACTCGCCCCCAGCGCCCCCGCCAATCCGTCCCAGAACCAACACGGAGGAGGTAAATCACGGGCGGCTACTAGCTGGGCTACTAGCCTTTGGAATAGTGACTAAGACATAAGGGAGGCATTTTATCTCGGCTTCGCCGAAATTTGAACCCCATACCTCATTGTGGCAACACCTCATGCGCTAGCCACTAGACCGTCCCAAGGGGACTCATAATTATCAGTCTATGCACGTTGGCATAGTTGCATGCTTACGCATGTCTATCAGTCTATGCATGTTAAATGAGATCCATGCTTACACATGTTTATCAGTGTATGCATGTTACCTCAGTTACATGCTTATACCAGTGACTCAGTTTAGAACTGTTCATCTTCATCTTTTATCTTTCATCTTTATCTATGCTCTCTTTATATATTTCTTTCAGCAGTGTGAACTTGATGGAATAATCAATTCTTGAATTTTACCGTTGATAGGAAAAAAGGTCATGCTGACATCATTGGATTCTTCTGAAGAGAGGAAAAAGTTTGCAAGGGATGATGATGCAGAGTTTTTATGTTAAATTACAAGTTCTTTAGCTGTTGATGGATTTTTTAAAGCCTGTTTCTGAATTTGGTTGTGGTTTATTGTATGGTCAAATGGAGTATCACTTGATTATGTATCATATATCAAATTAAAATTCAATTGATCAATAGTATGGTCATTGAAAGTGAGGCAATAAGTGAGTTCAAAAGAGAATGAAGTATAATTTAAGGAACATAGCAGTCATTCAATTCCTAGTGAAAGATTAATTTTGGCATTTAAATCAATTGAATTAGTTGACAGTAAAAGCTCACTAAACTCATAAAAGGTCAAGGAGATAATAAACATGATATATCCCAACCTAAGATAAATAAAATACTCAAGTTATTGATTTGATTAGGTTGAGATTTGAGATCTTAAACTGGATTTGATCTAGCAAACAATCAGTGGGAAGACCCTTGGATAAGCAATTTGTGATGGAACTGATATTGAGGTACTTGTGTTTGTTGTGAAGATCATAACCAAGTGTGTAACTTTACTTTGGGATAAAGATGGTCAATTTCACCTTTTGAAGAATGACAAACTTCGTGAACAAGAAAGAGCATAAGGAAGTTTTGAACAGCCAATAGAAGAACAGTCAATAATCTACCTACCTGCGGATTAAAATGTCAATTCAAATGCTACTGCAAATATGGGTTGACTGATACTCATAATATACTACGCTGCACTCATGATATACCAAAAAAACTAAAATATAAAAAACATCAATCAGTACTCAAGAAATCAGTCTTCTGTAATGGAGAAACTAGTCTTCACACACTAGGAAGTATGTGTCAACTGCTAGTGTTTGCAATCTGGGCCAAGGATGATAAGATCCTAAACCAAAATTTTGGGGGTCAAGCATACTCAAAACAACTCAGACTTTCGATATATTTGCTCTAAAGCAAGGATCAAGGAGTGAGATCTTCTGATTTAATCAAATCCCAATGTTCAATCAAGCACTCACAAATCACAAAGTACAAATTGAACTAACGCCTGCAATGCCTTCCCGCGATAAAATACAGCCTCCTGCCACTTCAACCGCAAGAGATTAGAACATTAACCATCATCACTGTGTACAATGAAACACATTCATAAAGAAGCAAATCTATGGACAAGCAACACCATCAGTCCATGTTCACAAACTTTAGGTAAATTATTCCATTAGTGCATCACTAGAGAGATAGAATATGCCAACCATATTCATGCAGACCACTCTTTGTTGTTGACACTCCAAAAACATTAGTCATGTTCAAATCATTGTTCTAAATTTCGGACTAGGTGTTAGGCAGCCAGCCTAGGCAGCCCTGTGCGGCGCTAGGCAGCCTTGGGCGCTGCTATGTTTGTTCGCTTTTGCGCAAAGTGTAGAAATTTCCTTATTTTTTTTTCATTTAAAGTCCTAAATCCTATCATTAAGTCGATTTGTCTGCCTCTCACCACCGGTTCGACTGCCTCTCACCTCCAGAAGCTTCTAGCCGATTAGTAAGAATTTTTCTGTTAATTTATTTTACTGCAATTCATTTTTTCAGCCTCCCGTGATGCTTCTCGCAGCTTGGAAGCGTCCCACGACGCGTCCAGTGCCGCCGGAAGCTTCCCACAACACGTCCAACGCAACCAGATGTGTCGTGATATTTTTTTGATTTATTTAATTCAAACAACTCCTCACCTAAATGGGATAGTTCCGATAAACTTTTATAAATTCTAATTAAATTATCCCAATAAAATATATAAAAAAATATATTTAAAATTAAAACCTTTTTATAAATTTTATTAATTAATTTATTAATTCATATAAATTAGGTTTATATTCATAATTTTATATTTAAAATTAAAAATTCTAATAAATATTATTAATTAATTTATATTTTGATAATTTTATATTTAAAATTAAAAAATTCTAAGAAATATTATTAACATATAAATCATATTTATATTCATAAATTTATATTTAAAATTAAAATCTTTTTAATAAATCTGATTAATTCATATAAATCATATTTATATTCTGATAATTTTATTTTACTATTTATATTTTTTTATTTATTGATTTAAGTGGTCTTAAATCTAAATCATATCAAATACAATAATTTCATCAATTTAAAAGGACATTGCTCAACATGTTCAAATCCTAAAAATCCAAATATTTTATATCTTAATATTTTATATATAATTATATCTTAATTATTTTATATATAATATTATAATTTTTTTTGGACTTATTAATGATTCCAAAGTTCCTAAAGTTATTCTTAAATCAATTTTTAGGTTATCACAATTAAATTATTAACAATAGATTACAATGGCAAACAATCCATCTTCGACAGCATCCGTGACTCTACTTGAATCCGAAATTCTTAGAATAATATGAAATGACATCGGATGGGAGTTTGGGATGTTGATTGATCCTAAGAA
>JBBMJZ010000036.1:459354-472003 GCA_037833815.1 Zingiber zerumbet
TTTAAAATTTAAAAAAAAATCAATTTTATTAAATAATATTCTGAAATTATTTTTACTATTTTAAAATTTTTAAAAATTCTAAAAAAAATAAATTTTTTAATAAAAAATCTATTAAATCAAATTTATATTCTTATATATATATATATTTAATTATTTTATATTTTTTTACTGATTTAATGTTTAAATAAAATTATCGAAACCGTATCGTTCCGGTCTCGGACCGAAACCTCGACACGGGTCGAAATTTTAAACCTTGGTGTTTAGCATGTTCTCAAACAACAGGAAATAGCCCATCCACTCAGAGATGATAACATCTACATGAGACTGGAAGCCAATCTCTTCAACTTTCCCTCTTAGCACAGTTACAACTGTATAGATAAAATATGACAAATAAGTAAGATGGAACTTAGGAGTGCAATCATCAAATTTAGATAATCACTGGTCACCATCAGATCGAACTATTTCTTTTGCCATGTCAGCCATTTGAGAGCATTCCACCTGCACATCAGATTCAACACAATAACACCAATCAAATCAGGGAAATAATAAAAACTAAGAAGAAAAACTAGTAAGGACAGCAACAAATCACTTTTTGTTGTTTCATGTTCCAAACAAAACATTGTATTCTAAAGTAATATGCAAGTAGGAACTAGATAACTTGGTTCATGGAAGGACACAAGAAGAAAAAGGACACTTCAACTCCAGAGTCGGAAAGTCTATACTTGTGATTACTTTCTGTATTTACTGTGTCGAGCAGCATGTTTGATCTAGTCACATCGAGGATCAGAAATTCACACAAAACAGGGAAGAAAATTATAAGCTACTAGGGAAAAGAAATCCCTTTCAAGATGCTCAAAGAACAGTTCTACATATATAAAACTAGTTACGGAATAACTGTCATTTTCCTATTATACGATTGCTCATTTCACAGATATGATAGGATTTCCAACTATTTATGCAGTTAATTATTCCATTTGCATTCCATTATTGCACCCCAAAACTTTCACAAGTGGTGCACTGGATGAGAGAAGAGAAGGTATTTCAGAAAATGACTTACTGCATATACGTGCTTTGCCCCTGCTTTAGCACAAAACAGAGACAAAATTCCTGTTCCTGCAACCACATCAAGGAGACAAGGACAACCTTGTTCTTGAATAGAAATGCATTCTGATAAATAACATTCTGATATGTTTTTGTCCTAACAACATCCTTTAACATTTCCTGCCGGACAAAGAAAGTTAAGGGAATCCAGTGCAACAAAAAAAAAGAAGATAAATGATTTCAAAAGAGCATAAAAGAAAGCAATAGGAAATACCAACAACAATCAAAAGAGAATGAAAATCCTATTATCATCAATGATGCCTGGAAATTTATCAGTATAAATCAAGTAAACAAATATACTAACCATTTAAGCATATAACCGCAGACTGAGTATGCTTCTATGACGCAGACCAAGAAGCTCATGTCATACAGATCCCTCCATTACAACATTTAGTTTAGGCTACTAAATATTCCAAAGAAATAACAGAATGTTTTGTCAACAGTTAAATGTGCATAAACAATAAAAAAAAACATCTGAGTGCTTCTGAGTAACCTACTTAGCATAGGAGACATCTTATACAAAATTATATTTAATCTTACGTTTCTCAAATGTGCCACATCCCTTAACTGCTTGTCATGTCTAATAAGGTCTATTATTAGCTCGTAATAGCCCTTCTACGCATGATAAGATTGTTATGATCTCCAAACCAGTAAAATAATATTCAGCTACTAGCAAATCACTATAACTGGAGGTTGTTGTCTATTGTCAGAAAAAATTTGAGGAAAATGGTTGCAGAGAATCATGACAAGAGAAAGCAGAAAATATTGATGAGTATTATTGCCTCCCTTTTAGTTTATCTGCAAGTGATTACTAAATACGAAGGATCAGAAACAAACCAAATAGACAAAAAAACACCTAGAATGTATTTGTTCTGGCTTCCCCAATAACCAAATAGAGGAAAGGAGTTAAAATATAAATATTGGAGCAAAAGGTGATATCAGCCAGTATCTCCAGTTCCACGGTAAGATACAAGCAGATACAGGGGACATTTTACCCTACCACAGCGGCCCTTTGCATGAGGGCTAAAATGTAAATATGAATGTCCTAATGGAGATCAGTTAAAAAATTTCATTTTTATTTATACATAGCTCTTTTGATGTAAATATTTTAAAATAATAATTCAAATGATCTTCTAAGGTTTTAGAGTCGTTAAGAGAATTGCAAGGGTAATTTGAGAACGAGTCACACCCTTTGGTAAATTTGGAAAACTATGATTCATGATTTGGTAAATATCAAATTTAAAGTCCATCTTTTGATACAACGTTGAGGTTATACAGTAGGATTTTTTATTTTTAAAAATATGTGATAGATTTGTTAGAAGTTATAAAGTATATAAAAAAATAGCAATTAACCCATAAAAAAATAAGGGAAAAAACTCTTTGTTTTTCAGGATTTGGCCTTAATATTTAAGGCAAGAAGCTAATACAGAATTAAAATTGAGGTGGGAGAGAATGAGCAGTACCAAAGTGGGAGTAGGAATCGAAGTAGTAATCAGCACTGCTGTGTCCGTGCCAATCAAAGCAGAGTCATCGAGGTTGGAGCTCTCGGCCGTCTCCTCCATCTCCTCGTCATCCACTCCCACTCTAGCTCCCACGACGCAGCCAATAACACATATATAATTGAGCTTTAGCCTACATTCATCTGCTAATTTTGTCCAAAATAAATAAATTACACCCAAGACTTCCACAACATAGAGAGCAATCTCATAAAGTAAATAATGCCAATAGTTAAAGTAAAGAAATTAGTCACCAGTACAACAATTCACATGTTTTGGACTTCAACTGGCATGTTCCTATTATACTTGCAATAATGCCTTCTGTTCCTTGAACTTGTCAACCAATAAACTTCTGCTGATCGTTAGACTCAAACAAAATAGCATTGTCAAGTTTACATAACCCTGATGATGTTTAGATAGTTGTTAAAATAATGTGACTCATTGCATAGAAAATATCTTTAAAATATCTAAGGTTCTCAAGGCAAGCAATTGTCATACAGAAATGGTAATAATACCCCAATCTAACTTTGTTCATCCTTAGTTCAAGAGCAATGCAAGTAACTTGTATGAAAACATTATATAGAAATATGCACAGATAGCCTCGTAGGAATGAGAATTAAGATATTATTAACAATGTGCTAAAAGATGCTCAAGACAGATCAATAATTTGGATATCTACAAGATTACAAAAGAAAATCACACATACTAGGGATGATGTGGTGATTAGCTGCAGGTTTGTACAGTGGATATAGTGTATCACATCAGTCTCGTTAGTATCGTCTGTACAAAGACTCGTATGCTAGTGGATCAGTGGCGTAACATATTTCATGCACTTAAGACAGTTTAATAATTCCATTTGGAAGTATAATATTGGGATTCCTTGTGTGAGGCTTTGGAGATGCTAGGCCTTTCAATGTGGCGCCATTGCCATGGACTAGTGATGTAATACTCCAAAGTGTATCTCCTGGCTGTGATGTGGCTATTTTTCCTTGAGAAAGTTTTGCCACTGTCTTTGACTTCATTAATTGATGCTTTTTGGGCTTGCCCATTCCAGTAGCAAGCATCCACCCAGAACCAGACTGTTGTTGCTTGGGATCACCCCAGATAGTTTTTTTGCTAGGTTCAGTATCTAGACCAGCAACAAGCACCTCAGTGATTTTAAACCGAGGGATAATCTCTTCTTCATGTTTCTCCTGCTTATCCAATGACTTGCTTTCAGTCTCAACCTCATCTTGCTCTTCATTGTTTCCTTTCTTTGAGGCATTGCAGTATATTTTTCCTGGCTTTCGAGGAAGAAAAACACGCTTAACTTGAATTAAAGCAAGCATGGGCATGCCAACTGGCTCATAGTTTCGTAAGGGATCTCGGAGTTGTACCATTAGTGCTACAGTGAAGTTATCCCCAAGAAACCCCCATTTCTTTCCTGATCTTTTCCCTCTTTTATCTCCGTTCCACCCACTACAAATCATGTCCACAGAATTAGCATGATGTGCTACCAGAATCTTTGAAATTCGATCACTGCCCTGATCTTCATCATCAATTATGCCTGAGTCAAGTTTCATCCACTCATCGAGCGAGAGAGACAAGCCCATCAAACCATCAATGTCATCATCACTTTCTTTCACATTCAAAAGTTGTAATCCACTTGTGCCCTCCAAATCTAGTGACCAGCTGCTTTTAGTTCCTCTACTCTCCAATGTTGAAAAATCCCCAATAGACTGGGGGATAATATTTGAAGGTGCCTCTTCATTTGACGTGCCTGTTTGTATTCTCAACCCCTCAAATGATAGTACTTCAATCTTATCCATTGCAATTAGAGCAAGATCCTCTAAAGTAACATATTCTGAGACTTCCCTGCCATTGAAAGAACTAAAAGCCAGGCTGTTACTTTTCTTCCTCCTTACAGAAACATTCTGAACAGCATTTGGATAATGATTCTTGACATGGCTGTCCAAACAAAAAGAGTTTAGTATGACATCAAAGAACCATAGAATACAAAGGTTTCACATAAGAAATTAAACTAAAAATAACCAGAGAACAAAATTTTCAAACCTTTCACAAGAGTCCAGAGCAGTGACAGAATCCCATGCAATCTGTTGCATGGTCTTCCCTGTTATATCTTCCAAAGGCATTAATTTGCTTGCCTGCCTTGATAGTTTTTCAAGGCCCTCTGAAGCTAATCTCTGCAATATTTCCATCATCCCGGAACCCATTTCAGCAGGAACCACTACAGGGCTAGACACCTGCATTATCAACTTACCCTTATTCTTTGCATTTGTGAAAAGCAAAGGGCTCATGGACCGCAAAAAGCCTCCATCTTTGGTTTGAACAATTGGACCCAACCCTTCACCAAGTGGTGGTAACTCCAAGGGCTCCTCTGATGGGAGGTCAATAGGACTACCAAATGCCCCACTGCTCCTAGGTGGAGAAAAATTAAAATTGTTCTCATTTAATCCCCATTCCTGCATCAAAGCTTCTGTTTCTGCATCCTCCAGTATTTCAACCCTAGATTTGCTATTGTTCATCCCCATATTTATCTTCTGAAGCTCTTTCTCTACTTCATGGACCATCAGTGAAAGATTAAGATCGTCAGAGAAGTCGCCCCAGTAAGAGAGTTGTTCTATTCCATGATCAGGACCAAACAAATCACTCCCTGATGCCAAGGATTCTTTTTCAAATTGCTTCCACAGCTTTTCCCTGGGTGATTCTGGTTCACTGTCTGTACTCAATCCACAAGGGTTGTGTTCTATGCCTAGCACACTTAAGAACTCATTGGCAACAGACTCTGTGACAGCATCTATGCTACGTGACCTGCTCAAGCTTGCCAGCTTGTAACTAGGATCAACGTCGCCATGATTTAATTGCTCCATTGGCTTGTAGCCAATATTAGGGGCGTCAAATTCCCCTTGCTCGAGAGCTGATGTCCTCTGGAAGATAGTGTTCAGCTCTTCTCTTGCTGAATCCGCGGTTAGTTGTTCATCACCTTGAGTTTTGTCAGCATGGTTCATAGTATTCACATTCAGCAATGTAGACTCTTGCATGTTAAGACTGCTATGACAAGACCCCTCCTGAGCTGATTCATATGACTTGGTGCCCACCCTTTCTTCCTGCAAAATCACTTGCAGATCAAGGTTATCCTGAAGAGCAGCCTCGTCTATATGCGGTTTACCTGATTCCATAATGGGCCTTTCAATTCTGGCCTCACCATCGGGTTTATCGAGCTTCATACCTGGCCCTTCCTTATTGCCCTTGTATTCCGCATGAAAGGTGGCGGCATCAACCACAGCTTTGCATGTTTGTTCTTCTGACAAAATCTCTGCACTGTGCTCAATCACCATAAAATCAGGATCATTGCATTCCCATTCATCACTTCCTTTGTCAGGCTCCGGCAACATACAAGGCTTCAGCATATCCATAGAAGTATTAAGATTCTGTGTGTCTAATTTCCCCGCCACGTTAGCTTTTTGTGAGATCTCTATTGTTGATCTTGGCAACACCGCATGAAGCACCTTCACTTCCTCTAGCGAACTACTCTGCGTATTCATCAAATCAAGCTCAGAATCCTCTGAGATCTTTCTCTCTCCTTTTTCCCAGTCCAGAGGACCAGCCCCGACCAAGGACTCATTCCTAACAAGCGAGAACCCGAAGCTAACATTAAGAGATGCGCCCCTTGCCTTCCCGGACAACCGGTAGCTGGTGCTCCAGTTTCCAAATGTTTTCTCGTCCTCGAGTTCCTCTAGAGTGGCCGGGAGCACACGGGTAACATCCACCAGATGGCGACCGAGGTCCAGCTCAGCGACGCCGCCTGCGAGGGAGGGATAGATCAGGAAATGCCGAGCTTCGTACTTAGCCGTTCCACCCCGACCGGTGCGGGAGCCCTGCACGGCGCATCGGTAGGTAAGTGTCTCCTCGAACTGGACGACTCCGCGGACGACGCGGGAGGGGCTGGTGGAAACGGAAGAGGAGGCAGGATCCGTGGTGCGGCGCCACTGCACAACGAGCGGGACGCCAGAAAGGGCAGTGGGGAGGCCCTCGATGTAGTGGACGTGGAGGGAGAAGCAGCAAACGAAGCGACGCTGGCCGGTGATCTGAGAAAGCGCCTTTTTGATCGGATTCCATCCCCACAGAGACGCTGTTTTCTTCTTCTCCTTGCCCCTCAAGGATGAAGAGGAGGAGACAGAGGAGGCAGGTGAGGAACAACCGGCAGAGAGAGCGAGTCGTTCTTCGGAGGAGGGCGGAGGAGGAAGGCGGCGACGTTGGTGTTTGGGGTCGAGGGAGAGGGCTTTTCCCAAGGCTTCGATCTCATGGAGCAATTCCAGGTGATCATAGTCGCCGGCGGATGGTAGGCCACCATGGGGCGATTCGCGATTCCCCTGGCCGGAGGCAGCCCTCCCTATCATGGGGACGAGAAGAAGGAAGAGGAGACGAAGACCGATAAGGTTTTCTTATCTCCGTCGAATGTTGCTATTTTTAGATTTCCTTCACTTCTTCGTCCTCGTTTGCGCCGAGAGAAAAGAGACGGGAACTTATTAAATTAACGTGGACCAGCGCCAGGTTGGCTTCTCGTGCCACGTTAACTTACTCATGGGCCTACACTTCCAGTTCCTAGTTCCATTCCACTAACAATTCAGGTAAACGTGTGGGCTTTCTCGTTAAGCGTTGTAACAAGAATCGCTAATATCCGACGGAGACAGCGATCGGTTCTCCACTGCCGTTCGATTGGCGGAATGTTTTAGGTGTTCTTGGTCATTCATGTTTAATTGATTTTTTTTCCGAGAGTTAATTAATTAAAAAAAATAGAACCTACATAAAATAAAATTAATTTGCTATGCTAAATTGAAATGGTGGTGGCATAGTAAACAATGACTTATAAAGGGAAGTAATATGGTCCTCCGGTACGGTAGTTAAAATATGAGATGCTACTATATGAGGTGTTGGGATTAAAATTGGATGCGTCTGAGCAAATCTTCTCTCATACCTTGACCACCAAATCTTCTCTCATACCTTGATCATCTGTACTAATGGCTAGTAGCTACCGTTTTATACTGAGATGAGTAAATCACCTTTTGCCATATATACGGAAGTCAAATGACAAAGTAAGTTTCAATCAATACATAGATCATGTGGTGTATTCCAAAACTCGATTAACATAGTCTCCATGGGTTGTATCAACAATTCTGATTGGTTTAGCCGATCCAACCAATTTCAATCTCCTGAGTTATCATCTCAGTGATGTTTTGGCTTGCCGACTCACTGACTTCCCTGCTTGCTAACTCACCGAACCAATCAAGTTTTCGATCTCCCGAGTTGCCGACTCATTAACTTCGCAATGTACCGAACCGCTGACCTCTGAACCTCCCGAGCTCCTAACATGTAGCGATTACTAAGATTAAAAGATACAACAACATCATTGTTCTTTGTGACAGATAGACTTCTATCGCTGCGTCATCTTAGTGAGATATTCAAATCGGAATATTTTGGCATCGTACAGACGTTGCATGACTACTCCAATGTTCTTCTTAAACTGATTGATTGAAACATTATTTGTGTAAATCTATCAATTTCTTACAAGTAATCGTCATGATGATCGTCCGTAAATTTTTTCCTTTGATTTATAACCTTTTGTGGCTGCAAGAGCCGACATCATCGTTGGATAAAGATTGGAGGAACAAACAACAGTGAACACTTCAACCACTTCCTGAACTGAGGATGACACTATGATCTTCACTCCTCTTTCTACCGCCCTAATAGTTTCCTTGTCCACTTTCCATTTCTCAAATGATCTCCCCCTTCTCTGAGGTTGTTGGTGTGTTGTTGTAATCGTCGCCGCCTTCTCAGTGACTGTTGGTGGCATCTCCTTCTCCGCGACCCGTTAGGATACTGCCATAATGATCATCGCTCGAGGGTAGGCGAGATGATATATGCTGATTCTCTGGAAAGCTCTTTTGTCCCTTTTTAGTGGAAAGTTCATCTCGACTCAGGTATGCAACTTTTCTTTCAGTTTTACCTACACGGGCTAGTGCCCTCCGGCAAAGGGATGATGGCTCCCGAGTGTGAACCCCTCATAGGAGCTTGGAACTCTACTTTAGATCGAGCTATTCTCGCCGAATCAGTAAGTCTTTGCCCAAAAAAGTCATGTTGTTGTCCCTAGGGATTCTAAGGCTAGTTGGGCTATAATCTTCACCACATCTATCAACTTGGATAATGCTACCGGCATGGGAAGTATATTAGGTGAAAGGAATTTCTTCCAACCGATGCAGTTTACGGTATGCTTGTTGTTCATTGATCTTGTCCGGAATCTGAGTCAGACGGATCGCCGGGTGAGGTGAATGGAATATTGACCTAATCGCGACATCCCGGAAGGGGATATTTTGAGATGGTTTCTATGTTGACCAAGTCGTCAGAAGTCCTTTGGTCAACGCTACCTGCGGCCAACGACCGGGTCACCCCGGTCCCTGGTACCCCGATGGTTGAGGCAGATCTAACGAGTATATAAGTAACAGACTCAGACGTATAATAATGAAATGAATGTAGAGTGAGCACGGAGAATGTACCCTAGCTCAGGGGGCGCCCTCGGGTGAATCGGTGAGCTGGTCGGGATGTTGATCGTGTTGTCCTAACCTAGCAGGGTAGATGACTCTGAATAGACTGGAGAGCTGGATCTGATGACGCGAAGCCAGATGCGGTGGCACAAAACCGGATGTGACCTCGGCACGCAGGGCGGGCTATGACATCAGCACGCAGGCGAAGACACGATATCAACATGCAGGTCGGGAGATAATAACGTCACATAAGACCGAGATACAATAATGGCAAGAAGGCCGGAACACAACACACGGGCTGGAACAAGATAACGACGTGAATGCCATGAACAACAGTAGCTCAAAGGCTAAATATAGGTCAGATCGGAGCATAATGACGACAGTGGCCCGGAGGCCCAATCGATGGCAAAAACATACAACAATACAGATCGAGAGCCGAACCAATGAATTGGAAGGCGAAAATGTCGAGTGGTCAGATCCGACGGTGGGGGTGTCGCCCGTTAGGGATTTCTCGTCGGTGGTTGTGGAGTGAATGAAGACGCTAGATGGCAAAGGTGCGGCCGACGACATGCCTGACCGACGACGGTGGTTGGTCGTGGCGAAGGAGAAGAGGCGGAGGCAGCAGCTGCGTGCCCCCTTGACGACAGTGACAGGAGGCTATTGGGCAAGAGAGTAGGGAGAGAAGGATGTCCACGTCGTGCGGAGTGCGTCGGCGTGGTCGTCAGTGGGTGATGGAGGCATCGAGATGGCTCGCTGGGAGTGATGCTAGCCATCGAAGGCATGTCCGGTAGTGGAGACGGGCAGGTACATGTGCTGCTGACGAGAGGGGAGGTGGCGAGGTGGCTGAGGGATGCTTTCCTCGCGGTGGCGGTGAAAGAGAACGAAGAAGGCGGTTCAGAGGCAATCGTCGCCGGCGAGGGGAGAAGGAGAGAGGAAGGGGGTGCCTCGCCGGTGACGAGAGAGAAAGCGGTGATGGCTATGCATCTCCCTCTCATCTTGGTCGCTACAACGATGTTCTCCTCCCCCTCTTCGTGTGGCAGTGGAGCAAAGCCCCTTGTGTGAGGCGATGGAGAAAACCAAAAGGAGGAGAGGAGCGGATGGCGTCGAGGAGAAGGAAAGGAGAGAAGTGGCAACCAATGTTGGCGAGGAGCGGAGTATGATGGAGATTCCTCGGTGAAGTCCCCTGGCGGCGAGGAGAAAAGCTCGAACAAGCAGCCTCCCAAACCATGAAACGAACCCCCCTAATGCCCCCATAGTAAAATGACCAAAATGCCCTCACTTTTTTTTTTTTTTCTAATTCCTCCTAAGTCCCTAAGCTATATCCACATCACAAGTCTCCCCTTCAAGTCTAGTCGAAGGAGGCGCAATTCCAACTAACTATAGTACCAAGTCTAACATAAAGCAGAATTGCTCCTGCATGCAGAGTCAGATCGCTGGGCCTGTCGTATAACATCGAACGAATAGCGAATGCGATGCCGAGCAAGTGACTGAAGTAAAATCGAGTGGGTGACGAAAAATGGTACCAAGCGTATGTCGAGCAAGCGATCGATTGAATGTCGTTCGGGAGACCAAGCCATATCGAGAAAACGGTCGGGCGATGCTAAGCAGAGCGATCGGGCGATTATGAAAATGCCAAGCAAGAAGTAAAAAACAGGTGTCGATCGGGCGACGAATGTAGGGCAAAGCGACGAGTGAGACACGAGCGGCGGGTGCATGGCAGAGCGACTAATGAGATGTGAACGACGAGTGCAAGGCAAAGCGGCGAGTGAGTCGTGAACGATGAGTGTTAAGCAAAGAATGAGGTGCTAGCGATGAATGAGATGAATATCGACCAGGCGACGAGTATCAAATAGAACGACAACAGAAACCAGCACTTGTTCAAGGAGAGAACCCAGCCGGCTAATCGTTGTGCCCAACCGAGAGGTCGTTGGCCACATGAGCCCTACTCACTTATAACTCACTCTCGGGCGAGAGTCTGGCAAGCCGATAGAGATAATTTGATCGAACGTTCGAATGGTACCCAGCGAATGCCCAGCGAACGAAAGGATGTCGAGCATGCGTATAAACGGAATAAAGCGAAAGACCAAGTAATGTCGAGAAGGAGATCGAAGAAATGTCGATCAAGCACTAGGGAGAATTCCAAGCGTTTGGAAAGACAATGGGCGCACGGTATGGACAGTGTGACTGAGAAAATGTCGACCGAACGACAATAAACCACGATCGGGCGACCGAAAAATGTTGACCGGGTGATTGGAGAATGTGACCAAGTGACCCAAAAATGCCGACCGGGCAATAGGGAAAATGCTGAGTGGGTTGAAAGACATTGGGCGAGCGTGGTGTCAAGTGCGCGACCGAGAAAATGTCGACTGAGAAACAATAAACTGCGACCAGGCGACTGAAAAATGTCGACCGGGTGATCAGAGAATGCCGAGAGGGTTGAGCCAAGAGGTCGATGGTGAATGGAAGCGGATCCCATGAGCGGGGTTGTCATAAATCCTATGAAATTGAAGGTGAACAGGAGCAGAGCCCTTGAGCCGAGCAATCGCAGAGCTCGTGAATCGAGCAGAAGCATATTCCAAGAGATTAAAAGGCACAACCTCATACTTAAAATGTTTATTTTTGCAAATTCATTTATTTTAACTTGTTTGTTTTTTCTTAATTTAAACTTAGGTTGATGCACTTCAAAAAGGGAGAGATTGTTGGACCCCGTGGTAGTTTTGGTACGATCAACCAAGTTAAGTTAGGTCCTGTTGTGTTTTGATCCATGTGTCTAAGTGTACAGGAGCACAGGAAGTCGAGCGGAAGATGCCGCTAGCAAGAAGGATGGTAAGGGAAGAGAGCCGACGGGCTCGATGCAACCGAGGGACGAATTGCTACGGAAGATTACACTGGTGGACGAGAAGAACGTATGCGACGTTCGAGGGACTAGAAGTCGGAGCGGAAGCCTGCTTAAGGAGAAGGCCAAAAATTGGGTTCGGGTGAGCCCTATTTCGATTGGCCACAATCATCCAAACGATCGAAGCAGCAAAAGAGCGAAAGGAGCTGGAGAATACTGCCGGAGGCGCCCTCAACAAGAGTTGAAGGCGTCTTCGAGGCGCGCCAGCGCCTCCGCCTCCGCCACTTTCAGGCGGAAGGCGCCCTCCATAAGCATGGAAGGCGCCTTCCATACTCATGGAGGGCGCCTTCGGCCAGTCAACATAGTTGTTCGCAGTGGATAAAGTTTTATCCATTGCGCCTCACTGGAGGCGCCCTCCAAGTCTTTTGGAGGCGCCCTCAAGCTACGGATAAGACTTTCCAGGGGCTATAAAAAGATCCCTGTGTTGGTTGCTACTTGGAATACCGTACTGATTCCCCTGTACAAAAATTTGTAAAAGTACTGAACCTTTCCTAGCTACCCATGTGTTCTTTAGAAGTTAAACTTAGATCGCAAACAGAACTTAACATTATTGATCCAAATTCAACTTATCTATTCTTAGAGGTTAGACTTGGATTGTAAACGGAACTTAACAT
>JBBMJZ010000036.1:513606-524175 GCA_037833815.1 Zingiber zerumbet
TGATATTTTCATAGCTTAAAGTCATATTTACTCTACATTTCATAATTTCATTTTATCTTGGACTTAATTACAAATTAACCTATTTTCATGGTATTTTGATGCTAATATTTGTTATTATTTTGTAGGCATCAAAAGGGTCATGGATTCGATCAAATTATACCGTACTTGAGCTCAAATCTAGGGCTAAACGGAGCGATCAAGCTCTGGATTGATTTAGACCGTCCATTGAAGATCACGATGATCTGAGCCATTTGTTGAAGATCCGGTTCATCCAACCTAATGAGGAGTGGATCTAGACCATAAATGAAGATCTGTACCTTTTGATCCAGATTTGAGTTGCTTTTCACCGTTGATCAAGCTCAGAACAATCTCAGCCGTCCGATCAAAACTGAGGAGGTTTAAAACCCCGCGTGAGAAGTTACAGTAGCTGAGCTCGGTTCCTCGCGATTTCTCAACTGTAGCGTCGTCTTCTTCGTGCGACGGCCGCAGCTCCCCATCTTCCTCCAGATCTACTTCTCAGCAAGTCTAATTGGCGTTGGAGCTTCCATTCTTTTGCTTCCATGCTCTGATCTTTTGCATGCGCCGGCGATCTTCTCTCCGGAGCTCAGATCTGTGAGACTGTCTCCTCTGTTTCAGCCATCATTGGAGAAGTTCTTTGGTGAAAGTGGCTCGCCCTCCATCAGAGAGCATCGATCCAGAGAATTCGGATTCCAGATCTGCAGAATTTTGAGTTTGGCAGTCCAATCTTCACCAGCTTTTCCAGGAAGGTTTTCTTTGGTGCTAGAAGAGATTGAATTGAGTTGAAGTTTTCATTCAATTTCCTTGTGTGATGGCAAGGAAAGACTTGTTAGAAGAGTAGATTTGGGTAGAAATGGTTTAGATTTAGATCTTGCAATTTATGAATTCTAGTTTTAGTTTTGTTACTAGATCTTCTTATTTGCAATTCAATTCTGTTTACTTACTTGCATTTCTGATTACTTCAAATTTCTGTAACTCCACCCATGTTAAGCTACTAATTCAGTTTGCAATCTATTTCTTATTTTGTGTTCTTAATTTTAGGTTAAGCTAGCTAATGTTTAGTCACTAACAAGAGTTTATCTAGAGTTTTGTTTTGAATGTCTAGCTACTAATTTGGTTTTCCTTTATCAGAGTTGATTTGATTCTTAAACTTTGTGGTACTGTGCTGAAGTTGATATTGGAATGATCACAAAATGTCTTCATTATTCACCTTTGTTTGACATTGTAGAATATGTTTGAGAATTGAAAATGTAGTGTTTGAGTGTTTACTTTGATTGTGATGGTGAATGATTCTTTAATTCTGTTCTTGAATGCATTAGATGAAGACAAGTTGATTTGTAAGTCAAATGATGAACTTAATTGATTTTGTTGATGTAATAATTGGATTGGAATCAAATCTTGGAATTCACACATTTTGCTAGTAACCCTTGGAAAAAAAGATACGACTTGGGACTTGTTACTACAACACTTGTATTAATTTTAATGAGTTTCAACTTTAATTAATTTGATGTGCCACGTGACATGCAAAAAGACTGACACCATATTCACGCTGGTTTTAAAATTAAGGACTCAATTAACTCAATTAATTTTAATGATTGGCCAATTGTGATGCATCCTCCATAGTAGCAACTCTATCCTCTTCAAATGACATAGGATGTGGACCCTTTGTTAGACTCAAAGATGAATATTTGAGACCTTTCATCTTCTTTCCAATTTTAATGCATCCACGTGGAATTACAAAATAGGAATAGCAAAGCCAAAGTCAAATACAATTCAAATGGAAGAGATACCAAGATCAAGAGGAATTTTAAAATGCCAACCAAGACTTCCAATTCATAAGAAACTCTAATTAATTCATGCAAAATGCTAACCAAGACTTTCAAATCAAGAGATACAATAAATAGTCCATGCCAAAATAAAATCAGATGCCACTAAGGATTTCCAAATAAGGAGAACTCCAATTATTGGCCATTAATGTTGAATAATTCTCCCAAAAATTTCATTCTATGGAGCGACTGAAATTTGCAGAGTGTTTGAAAACTCCGGTGAACCTCCAGCGATGTGTAAAGCAATATGAATTGACCGATCACAACCTTCCTTCAGGCACCGAGACAGAGGAGGGGAAAAGGGGAGAGGAAGAAAACCAAAGGAAACCGAAATAGAGGAGGGGATAGGAGTAGGTTTATCGAAAAGATATACAGTAACACTAATGAAAAGATAACTTTTATGCTGGAGAAGAAACTCCGATATAGCCAGTAGGATATCCTCTCTGCACCCTCCAACTTCACCCGAGAACCTCCAGAGAGATGGCGTCAACTACAAGTGGGTGAGCACCACTAAGGGGGGTAGGAGAGTAGAACCCTAGGAGAGTTCTCCCAAAGTCACTGGAGAAAGAGCCTAGAAATCACTTACCTCATCATGTGGAAGATGACCGGAAATCCTAGAGAGAAGTTGGAGTTTCTCTCTCTAAGAAGCGGACACCCATATGCTACTTCATAAAGGTAGATCCGCTACCTTAGCGGCCCCCCTAGTGCCGGCCCCACGGATATGGAGGGAGGTTCATGCAGGTACACAGGCCATAGGCGCATTGCAGGGTAAACTCCAGGTCGTCAGTTCCTGAGAATCGACCCCTGACCATTACGCTAGAAATACCATGCGCCAATCGTCTGCGCTACGCCTTGGGGGCCCCATATGCTACTTCATAGTTATTACAATGTGTGGAGAAACTCTATAACTATTACAACGTGTTTAGGATTTAAATTTTATACCTTATAGAAATTATTTGATAACCACTATAATATATAAAAGCTACTCGATAGCTATTATAATATATTTAGTGTAAGTTTAAGATATAGCATTTATGCAGAGGCAGATCTACATTAGGACATGAGGGTGCCATGACTCCCCCAAAATTTTTTAATATCATATTTTTATAGAGAATTTTTTTGAATTTTATTAGTATATATATTATTTTACCCCAAATTAAAATATATGTATAGTTGGTCTAATGGTAGATTTAATTTTTATTTTAACGCACCTCTTGAGTTCAAATATTCACCGGATCGAATTTTTTTCTCTTTTATTTTTCACATTTCAACTAAATATACATTATACATTTTAAAAGTTTAGAGATGTCATTATTATATAATGCGTTTAATAATTATTTTCATCACTTAGTATAATACCTCCATAAATCTAAAATCCTATATCACCCCTGGATTTATGACAAAAATATATGAACACTATTATATCTAAATACTATTTTATCAATTTAATTAAAATTATTTAAAATTTATAAAAAATAATTTTAAAATAGTTATATAAGCTATTTCAATATAATAATATTAGATATCTTAAACCCAAAATTCTAAATTTAAAACTTACACCAGTAGCTTACAGTTTGTAACAACTGTCTAAATGTTAAACTTATTCTAAATATATTATCATTCAGTAATTTTTACATATTTTAGAAGCTATCCGATAAATTTTACAATAGCTGGATCACATGATAATTTCCAGATAAAGGAATGCCCATTTATTTGTTTTTTGTTTTTGGAAAAAAAGCCGTTGAATTGTAAAATGCCCTTTTATTTATTTTTGTCCTCTAAATTATTTTTTAAAAAAGTGTCTTAATAATAAGAATAATGAAAATAACTTACTTATTATTTTTTATTTTAATCATCTACCATATTTCGTTTTTTTATAAATTTTTCTTATTAATGATAATTCTGATCCGATTTTATTATAACTTCTCCAGTTGATTGACTTCATTCGTTGCTCCACATTAACTGTTTCAATAACTCTTCCAACTACCCGCTGGCCCCGCTCTCGGGCAGCGTTCAGTCGTCTCGGCGATTAGGCTGTGAGATCCCTTTCTTGCTCACGCTCACAATTAATTTCGCCTTCCCCACGATCTCAAGGACGACATCATTAATGAGAGGCCTCTACTTAACTGGTTCACCGTCATCGGCTTGCTGACGAAACCCTAGCAAAGAGAGGAAAGTGGGATCACAAGAGGAGGAGGAGGAGGAGGAGGAGAGAGAGATGGATGTGAAGAGCCAAGGATGCTTAGCTTCTTCCTCCAAAGCCTCCCCTGCTACTTCTGGTACTCACCACAGGCGCTCCAAGAGGTATGCTTAGCATTCTGAAGTCTCTCTTGAAAAGGGCTCTTTGGTCAGTCTACATGAGATATGTGACCCTTTTTTTTTTAAAAAAAAATTGAAATAATTACTTGTCGCTTAAATACTTAATTTGCTTTAGCATTTTAGAACTTAGCGATGATGTGGAGTTCATGATCACAAGAAACAAAGTTTTTAGTTCTGTGCTCTTTTAGTGGCTTGCATCTGAGTCTACTTTTAAATGTGTCTTGAAAAAATTACTTTGAACTGTCTTGCGAACAAGTCTTTAGCTTCCTGTTGATAGCGCTCAAATCAGTAAGCGCGTAGTTTGGTAGTGTGGGGTTTCCATGCTATTATTTCTGTTTGACTTCTGAATAAGGTCTTTAATGTGAACCTTGCTTGACATTAAATGGAACCTTAACAATAATGTGAGACTTTCTTTTTTTTTCCCTTCTTTGCATAGCATCTTAAATGCTGGTTGAGTATGTTTGCATGTTTGAGATGTACCACAATGAAACTTTGATACAGAGGTTCTAATTGGAAGTTGTTATTGTTGGAGAGAATTTAGAGTATGTAGTTTATGGATCAGGGACCAAATAGTTGGACGACTCAATTTCAAATAACTTGAAAGTTCGATATGACCATACGCTCGAGATTAATGCATTTAGGAACTTATATTGACATCCATATTTTTTTTTCCAGTTATGGTTTAAGAAATCGAGACAGAGAAAAATAACAAAAATAATTGTTTTTCAAGTATTGTCTATGTTTCATTTGTCCTTAGCAAAATTCAGATGCCAACATATAAAATGGTATAAATGAACAAAAAGAGAGAGGGGAACAACAGAAGAGAAACCATAGAATCCAACATTTACCAGCTAAATATAACAGACAAGCATTTGCATATGTTCTTCTTTCAAGAATCATTCCTATAATTAATCATGTCCATTGGAAATTTATTTTCTGTAACGATGAATTTTCTTCCAGTGCCTCTGATAGAAACCTGGATTTCAACAAACATGTAAATTCACACAGCATGCCGAAAGAGCGTGCTGACATTCAGGTACTTATCATTTTGAATTATATCTAAAATATTTAAGATTTATTGATCAACTATGATTATCAAATAAAAATTTTCCTTTCCATCTTTCTTTCCTCTCAGGATCCAAATAATGTTATGAATATAATGAACTCTCATGGAAAATTTCAGAATTCAAGCGAAAGTGCTACAAATACTACGAGGAACAGTAGAGTCTCCTTGGAAGATGATGTAAGGATTATATTCAATCTTGCTTGACTACTAGTTTTGAAATAAATTTCTGTGTGCAAATATCTTAACAAAACTGAGAAAAGTACGTTCTAAGTTCTAACTAGGAAAAATAGCCCATGTTTTACTTTTTTTATTTTTTTCTTCAATGTATCTGGCTAACCGATTTTACTTGATTTTCAAAAGCATTTATAATTTCATGACAATCTTTGGATGTTGAACCTGCCATGTTTATATTTTTTTAAGCTTTATTAGTAAGTCATTGTTTATTGTGTATTAAAAAAAAAATCCAAGGCATGCATGGAGCTAGAGATCATGCTTAGTTTGTTAGCTTCAGTAATCCAATAAGAAAAGCAGTTTTGTTTGTGCAGCAACCAATTGCACTAATCTTTTCTTGTAGAATTTGATGCCATGAACTACCTTCTATTAATATAATTAATATGCTAGTGGTTGCCGAGTTAAGAGAGATGTGAGGCTTCATGGATTTTCATATAAATTATAACATTTTAACCTTTAAAGACAAACATTAAGTTCAAGTTATTGCTCCAGATGTCCTGAAGTCTTTTGCATTTTGACAGATCAAACAACTCCAGATGCATTTGCATCAAGAAAAATCTACTCGCTTTCTATTGGAGAAGGCGATTGGTCGAGCTTCTAGTACTTTATCTCCTGGACATAGACATTTCTCAGCTCAGGTGATGAACTATAAGTTTCACTTGTTTAGACAATTTATATTTGACGGTAGCAAAGCTTACATTAGGGCAAATGCTTTTATATAATTTTCATGCAATTGCTATCTGGAAATGTAAATAAGTTACCTTTGACATCCCAAATGTCTTCACTCGACCGATCAGCAATAATGCTGATCATAGGCATGATATGTTGGTTCCTCCATACTTTAGTTTGTTTAGAAACCAAATCATAGGACAGATTTAATTCTTTTTCTTTGGGGAAAGCTTGAAAGTTGCTAACCTTTATTTACAATGAAACTCATACTTGTTTCTAAATGTCTTAAAACAACTTTTATGTTGTTGTATTTCGATTCCTGATTTCCCTCTGTAAAAGTTTGTCATATAAAATTTAACTTCCATCTTATCTGAGTGATCATAAGTGGAATAGCCAGTAACTGTATGTTATCCATGTTAATACTTGATATACAAAACTATAATCTAAGATGTGTATGATTTAGTTTGTCCTCTGGTTATGATTTTGGTATCCATCTTCTTTTTTTATTGTTAATTATGACATGCATTTGGGAAGCATTGGGACATAAAATTGGCTCTTGATTGTGTTGGTCCCTTACGGCCGGCTAGAGGGGGTGAATAGCTTGAAAAAAAATACAAACACCTTTCTCGACTTATAGCTTTATCAACATATACAGTTGTACAAAAAAAGGAAACAACAAGGAAATTAACAAGAGAAAGAGGCATAGAGATTTTACTTAGTTTACAATTAGAAGATTGCTAATCCAAGATGTTTGAAAGCCCACTAAAGTCTCATTCGGGCGGAGAAGCCTCTTACAGCAGTGAAAGTACTCAATTATAAAGCTAACTGAAAGTAGAACGTTTACAAGTGTTGCTGTTTAGGGCTGTATTTATAGCCCTGATCGGGGCGCCTGGAAGGGTTCCAGGCGCTTGGACGTGGATAAAACTTTATCCACGTCGTAGCAGATTGCGTCACAACGGATCTAGATAAAATCTCTGGTTCGGGCGCTTAGAAGGGTTCCGGGCGCTTGGACTACTTTCGCACAGGGGCGCGTCGCCAAGGTATTTCGGCTGGACCAAGCGGGTTCGAGTGCCGGAGTGGCTCCGGGCGCTCGGACTCCAGTCAACCGGAAGTTGACTTTTCATCCGGGTCTTCCGCTCTAACTCCGCTCGCTTGGGTGATTTCGGTCATCCGGAATAGGGCTCACCTGAACCCATTTTTCGGCCTTCTCGAGCAAGCTTCCGTTTCGGCTTCTCGTCCCTCGGAAACGCCGCGCGCCTTCTTCTCGTCCGGCAGCGTACTCTTCCGTTGCGCTTCGTCCCTCGGACGCACCGAGCCCGTCTACTCTCTCCCGTGCCGTCCTTTTCGCTAGCCGCATCTTTCTCTCAGCCTCCTGTGCTCCTAAGTTCCTGCACACTCAGACATAGGGCATCAAAACATAACAACACCTAACTTGACTTGGTTGATCACATTAAAACTACCACGGGATACTTACAGATTGGTCTCAATACTTGAAAGAGCTTGTTGAAAAAGAAACTGAACTTCACAAATGTGTGGTTGTGTATCTTGGCCTTGTTACTTGCTCTCCCACTGTACACTACACCTTTTTATATTGAATAAATTTTTGTAGGTTTTCTGCCTTTCATTCAAAATATTATTATTATTTGCATAACCACCTTTGTCAATGCTCTATGAGATGTTAACATACGAGTCTACGACTAATTCCATACTCAAAGCACGACATTATATTATCAGAAAGTGATTCAGTTTATTTGAATACTGTTGGTTACTTGTAGCATCTGAATCAACCAAAAGATGATTTTCTGATATGCTGATATTAACTTGGTTATGGCGAAAATTCATAACTGCAGTAGCTGATTACTAGCTTAGGATTGTTTCTGACTTTTCATTGTTTATGCATTTGTTAATTGTACAAAAGAAATGACTCGTTGTTTCATTTAGACTAGGGAATTAATTGCAGAGATTGAGCTGCTTGAAGAAGAAATAGTAAATCGTGAGCAACACGTGTTGTCTCTCTACAGAAGCATCTTTGATCAATGTATTAGTCAACCTTCATCAGCTCATAGTTCTGGCATGACTTCTCCTGCACACTCAAACCCAAAGACTGGATCCAGGAAGCATCCTAGTATAATATCAAGTTCTTTTTGTTCCTCAAAGAAATTCAGATTGCAACCTTTTCAAGTTCTGGCTTCAATAAGGGAGTCTGGACGAAGTAATGTTTTACTTAAGCCACCAAAGTTTGTTCATGATCCATTTTTGAGAGAAAACATGAATCTCTATGATGGAATAAGCTTTGCTGACACTCTAAAGGTACGATTAATCATCTAATTAGATTGATTCCATTTCTACAATTCTTAAGAAACTTTGTTGCTTATAATGTGTATATTTTAGTTCCTTTATATATTCCATCAAGTCACGAAGAAGTTTAAGTATCAAAACCAAGGTCAATCCTAGTTATGCTCTGTTAGGGACCCAATTGTAAATAACATATACTCTAGAATGTGAAGTGTAAGGATACAACAAAGAATATAAATAAGTTGGTGCATCGACTTATTTTTATTGTTTCATTTTTCTGTGTTCATGTTGATCTAGTACCCATAGAGATTCTTGCACTTCTCAAGCCCTTGGTAATTTATCCTCTTCCCTTGTTCTTGCACTTTTTTTCTTTACGTATAATAGAGAATCATTATTTGTAAGAGAAATCTTGGTGAGGATTAAGTTTGTGGTGAGCTTGTGAAATCTCATTGGTGCAGGTCAAGGTGTTTACATGGGAGGTGTTATCCTTATTTCTAGAAGCTTATCTTTTTGTTTTCTGTGAAAGAGTGGTTTAGTGGATTGTTGCGAGGAGTGATGCACCGTACACATTATAGGTTGTAAAGTAGAAGAAGAGTGAACCACGCTAAGTAATTGAGTTAGCATTATTTGTAATGATTTCACATTTCTGCTCACATTATATTTTCACTTTAGCTATCACGATTATTCTTGTTACACACGTACATTGAAGTAATCTTTTCATTTGAGTATGCTTTGCACCCTTTCTCTAGCTAGCCATTATGAACCTACAATATTGCTTTTAAATATACAAATACTTCATGATTGTGCACTGACAACATACTGTTCCCTGTTCTCCATGTAAATTCCATCTGACCTATGATAAGCCGGATTATATATTGACGCATTGGACAACTATTGAATCTATTGATTTGCGTACGAATACCTGGAAGCGATCTTCTACAACATATTGATCCGGAAGGGAATACCAGGAAATAGGGAAACACCACGTTCCAAGAAAGAGATGGCGGCTAGAAATAGCAATAATAAAAAATTATTTTAAAACATTAAATATGACACTTATATAGACAAACCCTAACCTATAACTACCAGAAATATCAAAAATACCTTAACTACCATAAAACAGAAATTATTAAAAATAGTAAAGAATATGTTCAGAGGCTCCGAAAAGGACTAAATGGTATTTTTTGGGTCCAAAACTTGGAGGTTGTGGTTCCCCTTTAACAAACGTAGATTTCTCAATTCTATACGCGTGAGCGACAAAGCCTCCGGAAGATTGCTCTGTTGAACCCGCATCATTCTCCCTAAGATGGAGAAAATTCACCCCCGAATTGTCGACCACTTTATCGTCAGGAGAATAACCATGGAAGAGAATTAAATGCTTCACATTAAAAACATCGGCAATGCGAATATTCTCAATGATCTCCATCAGACCAATTTCTTTGGCTGATAATTTGTTGTAATCTCTAGTGGAAATCGATCTTTCATTAAAACCACCCACACGTGATCATAAATTTCAAACTCCAAGTATCGCTGCTTTTGGTTTGCTTTGTCTATATACTTGGAATTAGAGATGGACAAATGATCGTGTACCGTTTTATGGATCTCTTGCAAGTAATCCACGAAGTCTGCCCTTCTATGTATTGGACCCGTACTAGGCAATGTCAACAAATCTAATGGACCATGAGGCTGAGTTGAATAAATCATAATGGATTGAAACTAGTACTACGTTTCACGGCATGGTTGTGAGCAAATTCCGCCTAACACAGCTTATGGTCGTAACTTTTCACATGGTCTCCACACTAAGCAATGCAGTAAATTTCTAAGTGACCTATTCACAACCTCTGTCTACTCGTCTGTCTGAGGATGATAAATACTACTAAAATTCAACTGTGTATTAACTAGGGATGGCAACGGGGCGGGGCGGGGCCGGGTTTGCCATTCCCATCCCCGCCCTGTTCTCATTTTTTCGGGTTCGGGGATTCCCCGAATCCGAACCGATGGGGATCAAATCCCCATCCCCGCCTCATTCCTAAATTTAATTTAATGATAATATTAATATTAATATCAGTATTAATAATATTATTATTAATAATATTTTCAAAAATTTTAATATTAATATTAACACTATTATTAATATTTTTTTTT
>JBBMJZ010000036.1:563619-573729 GCA_037833815.1 Zingiber zerumbet
GCTATATAAAGGCCCCTGGAGCTAGGAATTAATCATTCAACTCTTGTACTAACTTCCTAGCAACGCTTAAGAGCTTTCAGTGTGTAAAAGGCTTCTCCGCCTTCAAAGAAGGAGATTCTGACAGAGTTGTTCAACCGCCTTGGATTAACAACCACCTAGGTTGTAACCAAGTCAAATCCCTGAGTCTTCTTTCTTTCTTTCTTTTCTGTTATTTTATTTTTATTTTATTGTTACTATTTTAGAGTTGAAAGAACGAGGAGGGTATTTTCTTATTGCAGGCAATTCACCCCTCCCCTCTTGCTGGCCTCGCTACACCAACACTTTGTTTTATATATTATATATAAATGAGGGAAGACTCCGGGAGACAATTAGGCAATGTAAAAGTATGACAAATATACACATTAAACGAGAAAGAAAAATACCAAAGAAGACTTGATTAGTAATGATAAAATAAAATAAAATTTATTTAAATATAGATAATGATATAAGAGGATAGAGCCCAATGGTGTAGAAGAATCCATATAGTTGACTCCACTAGAAAGAAAAACACCGAAGAAGACTTGATTAGTAATGATAAAATAAAATAAAATTTATTTAAATATAGATAATGATATAATAGGGGATAAAGTCCAATGGTGTAGAAGAATCCAGATAGTTGACCCCACCTAGTGGGATAAGGCATGATTGTTATTGTTGTAATATAAATAAAAGAACCCAGAGGCAATACCTCATAAGATCATATTCTCAAAGAATAAACAACTCATGATACTCATAAAATCTGCATCAGATAGCTTCTTTCCCATTTATTTTTGTATTTTTCTTTTCCAGTGGCAATTGGAGCGTTCATTGCTTCAAAAGTTGCTTGGTAATTTACCACATCATAGAACTCAATCCTAGTCTTTTTTATTTTTACAGGTTTCTTGTTTCTACTCATGATAGAGCTTAAAATTAACTAACATTCAATAAATCTTAAATTGTAACCATTTCATAGAGGAATATATTTTCCAATGACAAGCTTAGACTATTGAAATGTAAGTGAATGTTTAATAACAACAGTATTATAATTTTAGCTATCAAAATAAAATAGCACCAAGATCACAGTCAGTCAAGAACTAATTTCAACAATTTACCAAGGTAGTACAATACACACACACCCATTTATATGAAGTACAATGGAAATCGGTATGACTTCCAAGCCTATACAAGGCATTAAAAGAAGAGAACAAAGGCAAGTCCCTATAGATCAATGAGGACCTGAGATCATAGTTGGGCTGAATAAATTATAATGTAATAATTCCAAGGACTCTTCTCAAATCAAAATTTGTGACAGGTAACACCCCCTTAGGGAAACGTTGGTGCTAGTCATTAAAAATTTGTCAAGTTTTTGCACATTTATCCATATACAATTTTTCAATTCATCAAAGGCAACGATTAAAAATATCTTTTCATTAAATTGCAGAGAAGTCACTAACCAGAGCCACATAGTCCAGATTTTGCTTGCATTATACCATGGCCATACAACGAGGGATCCATATTCAAAGATCTTTGGGCCGGACCCATGATACCTTTAATGTCCTGCAGTAATTAAACTAAGCAGTAGAAGACCAAAGAGAATAAAATATCACAGATTAAATTATGCAAGGGACACATTGTGCAAAATTTTACAGATGTCTGTTGATTTTGTCCTTGAACATGCTGTGTTGCTGGAGATCCAGTGACAGGGTTACTTTGGATAAATTGTCTACACCCACATATTAGAAAGAACAATTAGGTTACTAAAAAAAATCCTAACTGAAGGTTGGTTCTAATTTTTTTTATTTAATTAAAAAACTAAATAATAAATAAATACCCAGGATGATTGGTTGCAGACTTGAGAAGTACAACTCGATTAGCATCAAGAAGTTGTGGGGATATTTCACCATCCATGGTTTGTGGCTGCTTCATTCGCTCTTCATACAGTTTAGCAGCCAATAAACTAGCAGTTGGTGGCCCTGAAATCCCATTTGTGTTTGTAGAGCTTATTGTCCCATTGAGAGCCAGATGGTTAACACCTCTTTGTTGCAGTTGAGCCTGTTGCTGTATGAGTTGCAACTGCTGCATCTGTAATTGCCTTTGATGTTCTTCCTTTGCTTTTGCCCGTTGTGTCTGCAAGTAGAAACAAGCTTTATTAAAGAGTTTAATTATCTTGGAAAAGGATATGGTCTAATTGTAGATTTTTATCCAAGACTTATGTTGAAACTTAAAAATTGAGGCGTACAATTTCCACCAATATAATTACCTCTATGTATGCCGCAGCAACTTGAGAATGTTTTTCATTTGTTCTTGCTATGAAGATATCCCAAAACACAGACCACCACTCAAACAAAAAACCACCAGGAGCATCAATTGCTGCAAGTAAAGCACAGGTTCATGAATGCCCAGGAAGAAGAATGAATCCTCCAAGCAATTCAGATATGATTGGAGAAGTACAACTTAAGAATCTATTTATAAGAATTCTGACATCATGCAGATATCATTTACATAAAAAAATATTTTAACATAAGGTACTTTATATTTTTGTATTATCTTAACTTACAGAGCAAAAATATTAATAACCTTTTTTATAATAATTTTCAAATTTTAAGATTTGATATTTGCATATGGCCTATATATATGTTATTGTATCATCTATATGCCCTGTAAGGTAATTGCTTCCAACTATCCAAGGTCAAGATTACAAATCAACATTAGATTTGGACAACTTCAACAACAGCATTAACAAGTAGGATGAAGAAATGATTAATGGTCATTTGAAATTGTACCAACACTTGTAGAATTAAGGCCCGTTGCAAATGAACTAGTAATCATATGTTATTTGCAAGAGAAAGCTTGCAAATTCATTCAAGTGCTATTTGTAGCTTTCTATTCAGAAATAAGCAAACAGCCCAAAATTGCATGATGGGTTGCTGAACTTTTCAAGGTGCTCATAGAAGAAACCTCCTTGCTATTAGAAACATGAAATCATAACTTTATTAAAAAAAACAAATTGATGAAAAGATTATTTAAATCATTTTTAACATTTGTTGAATTTATAAGATCTTCCCAAAAGAATCGCATTCCTATTCTGTGCAGTAACTAGTAATCGAGGTGGCGGATAATGGTGGATACTTAAATGAATCAAAATAATGATCTGTCATATACGATAACAAAATATTGTCCAATTCTTACCGTATATTGTGTATTAACATGAGCATTTTATCCCAGCTACAATGTTGGATAAAACTGTTATTATCCTAGCAATATGATGTCAAAATGTCATACAAAAATGTTCAAAATTATAAGTTAGATAGATAGCCAACCTGCAAGAACCAAGGGTGGGCATATACAACAAGATTCAGTAAATAAGTAGTAGCACATCAGAAAAACTATTGCAGAGAAGTGGCATCACAAACAAATAACATCTCCTGTTTGGTTTTCATAAGATAGTAAACAAAAACCTAATTCATATACATATAAATAACAGGTGAAAATGAGAAAAATACTAACCCACGGGATCAGTGGCGACTTTCCCTTCTTCCTTGAAAGCTTTTGCAGTAGCTTGCAAATTTCTTTTCAATAGATAATCATGTATATAAACATCAAGCCTAACAGAACATCAAATGGGGCAAAATTAGGGGAAAAGAGCTACAATCAAATAATCGCCGAAATGAGAAGACCAAAGCAAGGGTATAATAAGAAGAAGAAAAAGAACTGGAAAAAAAAAAAAAAAAACTCACATCTTATCAGCCTCCCAATTACTCTGAGCCATACCTTCCCCTCCAGAACACGATATGAGGATAAATATCAACTTCCTGTTTCCTTCAAGCTTCACCACCAAATCGTCAAACATGCATTAGTTTATCCAGCCAATGAGCCGGAAAAAGCAGAAAGGGAACCATGGATTCAACATTTAGATCGAGATCACGTCCCGCATTATAAGCAAATGAAATATTCCAGTTTGACATAAGAAACGAACTCGAGTTGACTACTTCCGCATACAAATCTCACAATTTCACTTTGAGAAACTATGCCAATTGCGAGGAATCCAACCACCGGAGCGGCATCAGAACAGTCATCGTGATCGATTCTGAACCTCTATGGAAAGGAATACGAGGGAATTAAGATCGGTAAACGATGTGGGAAGGAGGAGGAGATCGATGCGTCAAATGGGACGATTAGGTTGCCCAATCGGGGGACGGACCGAAATCGCCAAGGGTCTGAACTTCGGAGGGTGGAGAAGGAGATCAAAAAACCGCTGCTGTTTTTCGAGCTTTTCCGGCTCGGATCCGGGCCATGAGTATAAGCATGAGCGATTGCGTCCGAATCAAATCAAGGCTGCAATTTGGGGGCGGAATCCTCATATTAGGTTATATGCGGGGACTGGACTTACCAGCTCGAGACCAGTAAAACGGAAACTAGTAAGAAAACAAGGTTCGCATATGGCCTTTATGCGGACATTCAAATTGGACATTTCGTCCGAGGCACGGGGCGATGGGCCGACATCGAATCCAAAGCAGTGGTTTGTCACATGGAGCACATCTTAGTCGTTGGGTCAAACAGCGAAGCAGTTCCGACCGCAGATAGACACTGTGTGCTCCGCGGTTACGTGTCTGCACCAGCTAAATTGTAATTAAAATTTTAAGTAAATTACGTGTCTTATCCTCAAACAAATCAAAGGATTTGTTCTGATCAGTTTTTTGGATACTGTATTAACAAATTGAATAAATTATTTCCCTAATTTCTATTTCATGTAAAAATGTAAAATGGTAATCCAAAAGATAACCTTTAATTTAACTTTTTATTTAGTCGTGTTAAAGTGAGTCTTAAAAATTGTATATTCTAAATAGCTTGACCATGTCTAAGTCTGTCAAGCCCAACACTCGCACGAGGTAATCATGCAATCGTTTACTCATTGAAGTCGTTGTACTGTAACACCATCAAAAATATGCCAAATTGGTCAGTCGACTAGCTTCCATAAATATAACCAAACAACCACACAAGGTAATTGTCAGTGGCAAGGTGTATGACTTTTCAATTTAGAAATTTAATTTTAGATTTAATAAATTAACAAATATGTTTCTTTTAACGAGCGGTCTAAGGATGTTATCATTTATTATGAATACCTTTTAATTTATCTAGTGGCTAATAAAAAATTTTCATTGATAATCAAATTGATCATCTTTAAAATTAATCGACATAAATTAAATACCTCATACCAAATTTAAAAGTGGTCATCAATTATTTTAATTAACAAAAGATGATTACATTCTCATCCAGGTATTTCTCATAGTCCACTCTCGAATTACGTGAAAAGAAATAAATCACAGGATCAGCTTATAGTCGACAGCCAAGTGATTAGATGGTGAGAGGAGTTTTTTTCCCCGAGGACATGTGCCCGTAGGAAATTGACCCTTTAGGCTGTGGGACGGTTTGTCACTGCTTGGTTGAGACGCTTGGAATTGATCCAGGCACCTCAATTTATTTTTTAAAAATAAAAAATCATTAAATCTTAAACCCTAAATACCTTAAATACATATATTATACCCCATGAGCACTTAAAATTTTGTAGGTGTTCATGGGGTATAATGGTGGCATTATACCCCATGAGCACCTAAAAATTTTTAAGTTTTAAATTTTTTTTAGCTTGAATACTATAACCTGGCTTAACCCTGGAGCTAAAAAAATAATAATAAATAACTATGTATTTTAATTGGGGCACCTCGATCAATTCTAGGTGCCTCGACAAAGCATTCACAGATCATTCCGCAACAAAGAATCCATAGGTTAACAATTATATAGAGAGAGTGTGTGTGTTTTATTATCCTGCACACCTCTTGCTCATAACAAAAATTGATTTAAATTTGTTTTCCTTAATACTATAACTCAACTCCTAAAGGCAAAATCTTATTAGTATAGGTAGCCTAAAACATAAATAAAAACAAAATTGGTAGAGGGGCCTTAGATCATCAGAGGCGCCTCAGCCTGTGAGGGGCACCCATGATGGATGCCCATAGTAGGTGTGGAGGGTAACAAACCCTTATATATAGTTGATATTTTGCACACCTTATTTTGCGCACCAAATTTTTTTTTCAATTTAATTTTTTTTTGTTTAATATTGTAACCCAAGCACTAAACCCTAAAAGCAAAAGTTTATTGGTATAATCGGAATCTTAAAAAAATAAACAAAAAAAAACACGGTTTTGATAGTTGTGAGAGGGGCTCACAAGTGTGTGTTTGTTATCCTGAGCACCCAATATGGTCGACCCTTATAGCTCGAGGGCACCCGGACTTGGTCCAGACGCCTTGAGTGTTTTGGCTATGAGGGTCACCCAAATTGGGCGTCCAACTGTGCCCAAAGCAAAGGCGACCAATGGTGAACGGTGTAGGTAAATTTCCGATGAACTATGTAGGTAATTTTTCAATGAAAGATTAACCTATGTTGTGCGAAAAAGTTGAATGGGGATGAGGTGACAAACGTCGACCCAATGGAGAATATTTTGCAGTGAATGGTGTAGGTTCTTATCATAGAAAACATGGAATGTAGCATAGGTAAAAAATTGCTACTTCGGTTTAGTATCCTATAGTTTTCTGGGAACTTAAAGGGTTATTGTACATGTAAAAGAAAAGTTTATCTGAGAAAACCTAACAAATATAGCTCCAATGCAAGTTCTTCTCCGGCGAATAGTGCAGTGTATAGCCCCGATGGTCTTCATGAGGTAGCTGCTCCCGACTATATGATTCCCTCATAACCTTGAAATTGAAAGCGAGGAAACCTTGCTCCAACTAGTGACTTTTCTAGTTGTCTATTATTGTATTTGAGAATGGTTGAAGGGAGGTATAAGCAAGTGTAATGCGAAGTTTAAAAAATTCAAGTATTTGTGAAATACTTTGAACCAGCCTTCCAGAGATGTTGTAAACTTGGTTAGGCGACGATGGCATCTAAAATTTCCCTTATCATTGTTGTTGGCTGGGAAATGTTCGTTATATTCGTCTAATAAATTTTTTGTTATTGTAGAAAAACCAATCACAATAGGAGTGATAGTTGATATCGTAGTGTGGACAAAGTTTTATTCTTTGATCAATCTTGCAGAGAACATGTAAGTGTTATTCTACTAATATGTAAATCAATTAATATGGTGGGTAGATTTGGATTATATGTGGCAAAAAAGGTGATTCGTTTGCCCCTTGCGCCCCCGCCAACCCTTCCCTAGGCCAATACGGAGGAAATAAATCACAGGTGGCTACTAGCCATTAGTGCAGGTGGTCAAGGTATGGGGAAAGACATGCTCGGATTCGCAGAGTTTGGACCCTAAAACCTCATGTGGCAACACTCTATGCCTCAACCACCGCGCTATCCCGAGGAGACATAGATTTGGATTATATGTGGCAACTCACCCCAGCATCTCCGCCAACTCGTCCCTAGGCCAACACGGAGGAGGTAAATCACGGGTGGCTACTAGCCATTAGTGCAGGTGATCAAGACATGGGGGAAGGCATACTCGAATGTGCCAAGTGGATTATATGGAACCTTGGCAACATGGTTTAGTAAATAGGTGATTATCCTGTGATCTTAATGTTATGCATTTAGACTTTATCTTATACTCTTGAGAGTTTAATTCAAAATACCCTGAATCAATACATAAAAAGTGTGGTTATGAGATTAAAGTTGCCCGTATGTGAAATTTTAAAATTTAAAATTAGTAACTAGAAAATTAGCAACATGTGATGATCTATTGTCTTCCATCACTTAGCTAGTTTATTATAGAAATATTCACATATTTAATAGAAGTAATTATTATTTATGGTTGCATAAATGCAGGGATACATTTTCTGATGAGGTTACGTCACATAAGATGGAATTGATTGATTAAAAAAATGAAGATCGACTTGATGATTGTACGCCAAACATAAATACCAATGGTAGTAAGATGTCATCTTCCACTTTTGCTAGTGTTGTGATGAGTATTGGAGAGAGTATGAATTGTATATACAATTTGAGAAAAGAAGCTATTAGTATTGATAATGTCGGAGGCCAGAGTCTTTTAGAAGAATTGTTTGAAGATACGTGGGCTCAATAAGAAAAATATGGCATTAGAATGGTGACAGAAATTGAAAGAGATATTTGCATAGATGAATTTATAGGGAATGATATGAACTACTCAATAGATCTGATAGTCATAATGATTCAGTATAGTGACCTTGAAGATGCATTTCCATTAGCTGAAGATGGGTATGTAATTAACTCAAAAATGATCAAGTTGAAAATGCAAGAACCAGACATAGAGATGATTTTTATGTTGGTATAGTAATGTAAAGTTTTGGTAATTTACAAAAAAAAAAAACTTAGTTGAATATACATTTTCCCTAATCATATATGTGGTTTTGGAAACGTCCAAACAACTTAGTCGTTATTTAGACATGTCTATCTTTCTCTTTTCTATTTATCTAAAAAATGTGTCAAACCATGTTTTTTTTACTATGTTGCTGGTTTTGAAAAATTAGCAACAAAATGTTGCTACTTTTGAAATCAGGATATAATGTTGTTGCTAATTTTTGTTGTTGATTTTCGATAAATCAACAATATTGTATTGCTAATTTCTGAAATTGGCAACACATTGTTGTTGATTTTCGAAAATCAACAATTCATTGTTGATGATTTCCGAACGTGTTATTATTTTTTATAAACCAACAACAACTTTGTTGTTGACTTTAGCTTTCATATTCCTCACTACACCCAATGGGAGTATTAGTAACTAAAAAAAATTGATTCTTGTGTAGAGATTCTCAACCCAAAAATAATTTAAAGATACACTTGCTGACTAAGATTAAGTATGAGATGCAATCAAATCGAAGATCTTTAAACGAGTTTCCATTTTATATATTATGCGTCATGTACTTCAAACTGAATCAAAAGTTATGATCCTCTCAATATGTAATAACTTATAGTTGTAGTTGCTACAATATATTGCTAATCTACAAAGATTAGCAATACATTGTAGCAGCTAACAAATCATAATTGTTACAACATATTGCTAATCTTTAAATTTAATATGTAAATAAGCAACTTATTATTTAAATTTCAAACACTAGTGTAGATATATTTTTTTGAACCTTAATAATATAATGGGCACTAATTTGAATTAGATGTATTATTCTTTAACTTTCATATTCCTCATAACACTCAACGACAGTATTAGAACTAACAACACTTTTGATTCTTATGTAGAAACTCCCAACCCAAAAATAATTTAAAGATGCACTTGTTGAGTAAGATTTAACAATGAGACGCAAAATATATCAAATTGAAGATCTTTGAACAAGCTTCTATTTGATATAATATGTGTCCTGTACTTCAATAATTTATATTTATAGTAACTACAAAATTATAGTTGCTACAATGTATTACTAGTCTTTTGAAAATCAATAACCCGATGTAGTAGATACGGAATTGTAGCTACTACAACGAATTGCTGATCTACAAAGACCAGCAACACATTATAGCAACTAACAAATCTTAGCTGCTATAACGTATTACTAATCCAAAAATATAATATGTAAATAAGCAACTTATTATTCAAATTTTAAACACTTGTGTAGATATATATTTTTTACCCTTCATACTATAATGGGTACTAATTCGAAATGTATTATTCTTTAACTTTTACATTCCTCACAACACTCAACGACATTATTAGTAACTAAAAACACTTTTATTTTTGTGTAGAAATTCCCAACCCAAAAATAATTTAAAGATGCACTTACTAAGTATGCTCTGAAGAAGCGGTTGATTTACAAAATAAAGGAATCTAAGAAAACAAGAGTTAAAGCAATGTGTTATCGTAAACTACACATGGGCAATAATTGCAAGGGGAGACATAGAGTTGACCGTTAAAAAATACTTAGAAGAACACCAATGCAGTTTTTATTAGAAAATGTTGATCATCCTGCATGCATAACTTCTTTTATAGATTCTAAATTTGAAAGTCAATTTGTGTCTACAGATTTGTATAAACCTAGAAATATTCAGTGAGATATGAGAGGATGATTTATAGTAAATATATCATATCAAAAGGTATACAATTCACATCAAAA
>JBBMJZ010000036.1:592727-612047 GCA_037833815.1 Zingiber zerumbet
TAGAAGAGAGTAAAGAAAAGAAATAAATACTGAATGTGCCTTTGGTAAATACCAATATATAGTGTGTCTTTGATTAATTCGTAAATCTACTGGCATTTTTTGATAAAGGATAATGTTAAATGATTATAATTTGGTCAACTAAAATGGACTTTTTTGTAATTTTTAGGGTTAAAGTAATATCATATTTTATGAGTTAATTATATCCTTTCCCACCTATTTCCATATTTAATTTTTAAAAATATCTCTTTCTACATTAATGATTAATTGCATTTACAAGATGACATGCATTGATTAAATTCTTTATGAATATATAATTTAAAGATAGTCGGGCTAAAATCAATAGATTAGTTTGATTCTTAACTCCATATGAGTTTTTGTATTCACTTTTTATGTTCAATTCGATCATTACCAAAACTATGAATTATTTTTCTTAATAGTTTTCGCCTTTTTTGGTATTGTCAAAACTTATGCAAGAAGATCTTTATAAACTGAATTGAATAAATATTGAACTGTATAAATCATATTTTTATTCATAGCGCACAAGAGCAAAGCAACATCATATGTAATCTAAAATAAAATTACTATGCAGAAGAGTTATCGGAAACTACAATCACAGAGATAGGTTTACGAGCAACTTCTTCTTTCATGCATTCTTAAAACAACTCATACGTCTCTAGCAGAGGAAATTCCTCCAGCAACATATGATTAACGTATTCCTTTGTAACATCATTGCAACTCCTAATCATAAACTCCTTCATGTCGTTCTTAAGATAATTTCATTTCCTCCGTTAGCTTCTTTTATTCCTCCCTGAGATTAACATACAATGACTCCATGCTTTTAAGCGATGAAGGAACGGACCACTCTTTGTTTCAAATTTTCTTGATCGCTATTCTTTGTGCTATTATCATATAGGTGAATGGTAAGATGATGGTTTGGTTTAGTTTGTTTAAATAGGATTAATATCTAACCATTAATTTGCAAGGTAACACTTTAATTTGTGTTCTCTAGTCAATCCATATTTTCCAAAAATATTGGAATATAACACTGGTTATTAATATTAATTAAGTATGCCACATCTTCCAAAGATTAATTTAAAAAAAAACACACAGGACATATCAAACATAAAAAATTTGAATAAATTAAAACATGGGTAAACGTTATTAACAATTTTCAATAAATTTTTGAGCTGGTTTTTATAATTCCCAATAAAGTAAAAGGCAGGAATAATTAATAATTTAATTAAGGGTTAATTAGTAATTCCTTATATGTAAATATTATTAATATGTAAATCTAGATGGCTAGAGTATGACAACTAGGAAATGAATATGAAAGTTTAATTAATATATGTCATTTTAGAAATATAATTAATCATTAATATGTAGAGTTAATTTTTAAAAATTAAATATAAAAATATATGAGAAATGATATAATTCCTTTCAAAAAAATTAGATTTTTTTTTCAAACTAATCAAATTCTAGTCATTTAATATTATCCATCATTAATAATACCTAATTATTTTTATAGTTGGTCAGATACTAACCCATTTAGATTTATCCTTGGATAAATTACCGTAAATTTTTTAAATAATATAATTTATTTTAGCTCAAATTATATTATTTTTATTTAATTTTAAAATTTTAGGAAAGTATTAAAACCCAATCATTTTAAAGGCAATCTAATTAAAAAATAATTATATACCAATTTTATGATCGCCACGATCATTTAAGCAGTCAAATGGTCTTATCATAACTAGCAAATTTGAACGGGTCAAAACTTTGGCTTTTATAGATCTATATAACTTTATGTTTATTTTTTTACTTTTAAAAAATTATTAAATATTTATGACGCTCGGTGAATGGTGGTGATTATGCGTTCTGCGTCCGCGCACTGCTCTGTTTGACTTAGACGCTTCCAAAGGCGTTAAGGGCACCGACACCTGTCTCTCCGTCGAGCGCGGTGTTTATGTGGTTCAGTTAGAAAGCACGTCCATCACCGACGCCTAAAGTCTCTCATCTCGTCGCCCGTGTCTACTGTCTCCGTTGGGGAGGAGAGTACTAGAAGAAGCAGATTTGCTTCAGCCCTGATCTCCTCGGTTTCGATTTGTCATGGCGCACGAGGATCTTCCGATTCCGATATACTCGTCCTTGGAGCCCGTCTACGGCGAGGGGTCGCTGCTCGAGGAGGCGCAGGTCCGATTCAAAGCCGTAAAGGCCAAGTTCGTCGAGCTCTTCGGCCAAGAGCCACAAGTCTACGCTCGGTCGCCAGGTGAAGTTGCTGTCTTTCTCTAATTTCTTCGCTTCGCTAAGTCGACGGCCACTCTGAACTGACGTAGGAATTTTTTTTTTTTTCAGTATTATATGATTACTTTCATGCTCGGTTTGTAGGTAGGGTTAATCTAATCGGTGAGCACATTGATTACGAGGGGTATTCGGTGCTTCCGATGGCTATCCGTCAGGATACAATCATCGGCATTAGGAAGCGTGATGCGGGAGAGTCGAGCAAAGAGGTTCGGATCGGGAATGTGAATCCTAAATATCCCGTGTGCACTTACCCTGCTGATTCCGACCAGGTATCTCGCCTTCGCTTGGATGTATTCTCCTACCGCTGATAGTTATCGTGAGGAAAATGAATGAAGGTGTTCTTTATAAATCAGGAACTTGATTTGAAGAATCATAAATGGGGCCATTATTTTATATGTGGGTAAGAAATTATTCCTTTTCCTTTAATTGAGACAAGTTATGCCGTATCTCTTTTTGCGTCACTTTAACAATTTTGTTCTTCTCTGCTAAATAATGCTTCGGTCCTTTATTGAGGGTCTCCTTTAACTTCATTGTCGTACCATTTATGTTGATTTTGGTGATTAGTAGGCGACGTGAACAAATTGAGAACTTCAAACCCTTCTATGCTGTAAGAACTCTTCTTATGATGCAAGGAGCAAATAGATCATATTGCATTTCGGAGAAGTCTTATATATATAAGATTTAATAGACAGGATGAGAATGATCTCGTGCTTTAGTGACTGTAGGTAGATAATAATTCAACTATGTTTTTTTTATTGTAATTCACGCTGAAAAGTAGACTGAGTGGTTAGAATGGTTTCTCCTGGATGGTTGGTTTGTTTCTAGATGGTGAGGGGACACCACCATATAGTAAAATCTTATCAGGCTAATTGGACGTGGAGATAACTGACTCAAGGACCTCTCTTTGATATTTTGTTCATGTTAAGATAATTAAATAATGGTTTTGGACTTTTGGTGATGAGGAACACGATAACAATTTACGTATGGTTTTGGTGATGAGTTTTTGTGAGTGTTGAAGACATAAAATGTATCTGCTGACTAAATGTTGTGAATTTTTAGCTGGATGCGAATGAAGTGAATAGAGTAAATAAAAAATGGGGCAATGGAACTAAAAAGTTGATAATGAATAAGGAAGAGGGTTTGACAAAGTGGTAGAAGAAGAACAATATGAATAAAGGAGAAATTGCAAGCACGGATCAAGATAGTATTTGATCCTGTCCGAAAATCGTGAAGAAAGCTGGCTAGGGATGTGGCTCCTCTGTTGACATCGTGAAAACTCCGCTCCGATCTGCAACACACAGAACGTTAGTGTTGGGTCAAGGAAGGGGTCCCGACGTTGGCCCTTCAACGCTCAAGTCAGTCACCGGAATAGTAGAAAGAAGGCGGAGCAACGTAGTAGCAGTGAAAGCACAAGCGTAAATAACGAATAGTGCATACCTCTGTCGGTGCATGAACCCCCTTTATATAGTGCTACAGTAGGCGATGTGTACACTCCTTAAGGCGCGAGGGCATGCTAATCTCTAACATGACAGTAGAAGCTTCCGTTGTATAATTTACTTGTTGTCTATGGTCAGTGACATTACCTCCCAGAGGGATATTAAAAGATATGGGAGGGGTCCTGTTTGGCCAAGCGGCGTAGCTGCTCGGCCGGGACTCCCGGCTCGGTCGATCTCAACTGCTTTTCTTCATAGTACCTCGGTTCGGCAGATTGTTTCCTGCCCGACCGTGCATGAGCTCCGGTTGGCTTGGCACTCGCTTGGTCAGTTGTGAGCCTCTGACGTTCTTTCTATGTTGACCCCGGCTGGATGAGCGATCTGCTTCGATGAGCTTCCTGGCCGATCGGACTCTTCAGGCCCGACCAGTAGTTGAAGCTGACCTCCACTCGACCTACTTTTTGTGAGTCCGTTGGTTCCCTGGCGTTGACCGTCCTGACTTTGACCTCCACGTCGGCTGCTATCTCCGCCCTTGACCCACGCTTGGTGGGCCCCCTTTATCGCCGCATCAGTATCCTTTGTGAGTAGGTTTCTTCTAGCAAATTACAATGTTGTTTAGCACTTGTAATCCATAGGTATAATTGTTGTCGCACAATCATCTATAAGTTACATGTACATTCCCCCCAGTTACTGCAAATGACTCGTTCTCCATATTCCCAGACACTTTCTTAGGCTTGCAATTTATTCACCGGATTTAATGCCTTTGTTATATATATATATGACGACACTCGATGACTCTCTATATAGAGATTTGATATCAACCGGTCGGTGGGTGACGCATGAGCGAGTCTTAGTGAATCCAGGTGCCCGGACCCTTCCTGGCGCCCCAGTGGATTTCTCCTGCACGGCGACACTGGGCGACTCTCTATATAGAGATTTGATATCCCGCACGATCGATCGGTGGGTGACGCATGGGCGAGTCTCAGTGAATCCGGGCGCCTGGACCACTCTCGGCCGGCCCAAGTGGATGTCGGCCACTCGAGGCGCTCGGGAGAGGCCTGGGCACCCTGATTCACCATGCCGGATAAAAAAATCTTTTATATATATATATATATATACATATATGATGTTAGTCTTGCTTTTCATCATTTGGTTCAATAAGTCAAATTGAACTCATTACCATATTGTCTTGCCATGCATGCACATAATATGATGGTACAGTGACAGTCTCTATTCATGGCTTGCTATGCTTGAACATAAATTATCCTTTATTTGAAAGTGTTGGCTTTTTTAGCCTGTACTGAGACTTCATTCAATATCTTGATTATATTTCTGCTTGCAGATACAAAGGCATATATGTGTTTGCTAAATCAAAAGGAGCAGATGTTGGTCTACCTGTTGGTCTTGATGTAGTTGTTAGCGGGACTGTGCCAACAGGTGCTATACCCTGTCAATTTCTTAGTTTCATATATATTCTAAGATTGTGAAATTTTATTTGTCAATGTCATACAGGTTCAGGTCTTTCAAGCTCTGCAGCATTAGTCTGTTCAGCAACAATTGCTATCATGGCTGTTCTTGATAAGAATTTTCCAAAGGTAGTTCACCAATTACTATCGTTGATTTAGTCTGAATTATATCTTTTTTTTTGGCATTGAGCTGCTTTAATAAAGAAATTTTGTTTCCCTGGTTATTCCAATTATTTTTATCTTGGTGTTATGTGGGTGCTGAGTTTGCATAGGTTTGTAGCCATGCGTGTGGGAATGTTATCTTTACTCTACAGTTGTATGGTTGAGGCATCATCATCTTTCCGACATTAACTTGCAAACGGTTACATTGTTGTGCCTGCCAAAGTTGAATTTCAACTATTATTTGTCTTCTACCACCCATTGTTTTAATAACAACAAAAATGTTATACTCTTTCCAAGTCTTCAATCATACAAAAATATATTATTAATGTGTTTGATTTTTCCATCTTAGTTTATGACCAAGCATGAATTAATGTCATATTTAATGCGCAGAGTATTTGTGAGTGAGAGAGTTATGGTATTAAGTAGATATTGGTTATGAATATGTTGAACTCTGCACTTTATACACATTTATCTTATCTAAATCTTGCAGAAAGAGATTGCTCAACTTACATGTGAATGTGAGCGTTACATTGGAACACAATCTGGAGGTATGGATCAGGTAAATTTTATGTGGATATTTCCTTTATGCATTTGTATAGACTAATCTTATTTAGCATTGCTCTGTGAATCATAAAGTTCACACAAACTCAAATTTTGTGCCAGATTGAACATCTATGTTGCTTGAAATATTTCCTATTACATAGCAATGCAATGCTTCTTGTTTTCATCCTGTAAAGATTAATGCTATCAAAAACACATTTTGGATCATGAAAGATGCTATGGTCAGATCATGTTGGTGGGAGGAGATTTTTTCCTTTTGGGGGTGGGATGACTGTGCCGAATAGAGAAAATAGGTTGAGATGCTCTGCCTCTGGACATGTTTATAAACGACTAGGAAATTCTATAGTTAGAAAAGATTCTATGGTCTGTTCATGTTGGTGGGTGGCCTCTGGAAGAGATGCTGCGGTGACTTTGTGTTGAATAGAGAAAATAGGTTGAGATGCCATGGACATGTTTATTAATGACTAAGAAATTCTATTGTTAGAAAAGTTGAATGTATGAGTGTGGAAGGTGAGGGATAAATGTAGATGCTGAACAAAGGAAATATTTGTTAATGTAATGAAAAAGTGATTTGATAGTCTGAATATTATTCGTTATACTACCTTGCATAGAGTTTAGTGGGCATTAAATTCACGTAGGTTGCTCCAATTTGTTAGGGCAAAGATAGCTTGATGAATGATCTTCATCAAGATCTGCACACATTCCTGGACTTTCCGGTACATGAATGATGAATCTTCATTTTTCTTTTGATTGGTCAAAATAATAATAATGAAAGTTATTACTTGTAGAATAATAGCATAAAGTAAATATTTTTTAAAAATATGGTTACTTACATTCTAGAACCTTAGCATCCCACAATTTGTGCCTTTGATACGATACTATAGACCCTTCATCACAGGATAGTTTTCCTGATGGGTTGACTTCATACAAGACAACTTGAACCTTGTAAATGATTTGATATTTCCTTTAATCTGTGATTTTTCCTTGCAAGCACAGATGGAATTAAATTACATACTACCAACTTATTCCAAATTAAACAACAATGCATTAGGTGTTGAGGATTGTTTATGAATTTGGATAGGGATACCCATGGTCTTAGTTCCCACATCATAACTACTTCAGATCCTCAATTTGCATGATAGTCATGTCTTGTTCTTCAGGGTCTGCTTAAATCCTTATTTCTCAATTTAAGCAAGGACATCCATAGATCCCAAACAGAAAAATCTGATTTCCCTTGTTAATTATTCAGTGTTTGACTAAATTAATACAATTCTAAAGAAACAACTTATTTGACACTACTTTTCAAATTGAATGTGAATATGCATGTGGTTCAGCAAAGTCAAGATGGGGACTTTGTCTTATATGTCCATTCACCTTTATGTAAAAAAGTTGTTTCCCTAGCTAAATGGTATCCTCAAGGTTGGATTATCATGATTATTGAAGATAATTCTGCGGGTTAGGATACAGGTAAAAGGAGAACTGTGTATGTTCAATGCTGGACTAGAAGAGATAAAGAATAGTGCATGGCGACCAAAAGAAACAAAAAATTGCATAGGTTTCATAAAAAGAGAAAACTTTCTTCCACATGTTCAATCTCTAGGTGAGTTGACTTCCAATTTTCCAGCTTGTCCTAATCAAGGTTTAAGTATCATTCCAAATGGGGAATCAGTCCCTAATATCATATTGATTTTTGGTGCATTTTGACACACTTCAAATTGTGTCAATTTGAGTTTTGATGAGTACCTTCCACTCAGTGTTTACTTTCAAAATTAATAATAAAGAAAATAGATAATTAATTGAGTCGAACGTTTACAAAACTATTTAAACAAATATAACAAGCATCTCAACTATGCCATGTTTTGCAAAAAAAAATATCACAATAGTGTTGATTTGGCCTTGTCTAGAAGTAATTATGCCTTCATATAACTAACTAAAGTCTAAAACATTATTTCCAAAACTCCCTCTCAAAAACATACCACCATGGTTGTTGTAGTACTGTCTGATCTCTTAGTGCCAACATAGTGTTAGTTTCGGTTGGTGGGCAAAATGATAAGTTTCATCCTAGCAGACCACATTGCCATGAGATTTTAAACCATGGTGTTATTAACATAACATTAAGAACTAATTATTCTTACATGTTGATGTATATCATAGAAGACAAAGGTTACTATCAGTGACCATGATCTGGGTAAGTACACTGCATCCTCGTGATCTTGGTTTAAGGAGTTTTGAAGTTTAGGACAAGAAAAATGCTTTCTTGAGCAAATACTGTACTATCTTTGAAATTTATGATTAATTAATTTCCATGATTTAGAATAATGCATAAATTATTAAGTTCATTGGTGTGCCACCCTCCATGTCAGGAAGTTAATTAACTTGTAATGTTAAGTTCATTTAATTTTTTTCTAGCCATTTTCTGTGATAAAATTTTGATAACTTTATTCTCATTTCAAGTATATCTAATGTTGATCAGTTGAAGTTGTTTTAAAGAGTTGAGGAACCTTTAGTTCATCTTTTGATTTCACTTATCTTTTCTTATTTGTTGTATTTCCATTTCTTTGTTCAATGACGCAGCTCCTGTTTTTTACTTAAATCTAATGTGACAGGCAATATCTATCATGGCTAAAACTGGATATGCTGAGCTGATAGATTTTAATCCTATACGAGCTACTGATGTACAACTACCAGCTGGTGGAACTTTTGTAATTGCACATTCTCTTGCAGAATCGCAAAAAGCTGTGACTGCTGCAACAAACTATAATAATCGTGTAGTAGAATGCAGCTTGGCAGCAGTATGTTTTTTATTTGTGTTTTTTTTTTCTGCCTTCTCTGCTACTTTTTTTTTATGCTTCATTTCCTTCACCATCATTTCATGCTGATATCGGGTGATTGGGATCTATTCTTCACCTTGCATGAACCAAGTGTCTGATGTTGCAGTACCAGTTAATATAACCTTGTTAGTTAGAGAGCATTGTGCCCCAGCAGTGCAAGACCTGAGAAATTTCAAATTCTGCATTTAGCATGACAAGAATCACCAAGTAACATGGCTTAGATCTGCAAATCGTGTATTTTCAAATATGCACTAGTAGGTCATGGTTTGAAGTTTGGATGCTGGTACTGATTTTAGTAGAGGTAAGAATGGTTCCATACCAGTGCTGACCTGGCACAGAAGTGTAAAGGGAGAATGAGATGCAAAGAAGCAAATAGATGAGACAGCTAGACTTTGTCAATCTAAATCCAGCAGTTGTGTTCTAGCAATATTGTGATATCTTGCATGATATGGGCAAGCCGACTGAAATTTAAAATATTGATAAACTCCAATGATATAGTTAGCTTTGATGTTATGATACTTTATCAATATTGTGTCTCTAATTTTAGGATCCTTAGGATGAATTATTAAATTGCGGATTGTCAATAAAATATCTATGGCTTAATTAATTCAAAATAAAATTTATGATTTAGATTTTATATTGTTTTTTCTAAACAAAAGACAATGCTGCTCAAAATTTAAGTTATTGCCCTTCTAGAGGTTATGAGATTATTCATTTGATTATTCAGTCAAAATAACTAAAATGTCTCTACTTCACTATTTATAATGTCTTTGTTATGATTAAAAACTCTCACTTGCAAAAAAAAAATAAAGAAGCAATATATTGAAGTGTCATGTTGTGCTGTTTAATTCTCAGCATTACTGTTTCATTTTCATCTTTCGATCCAAACTTGGTCATGTTTTTTCAGATTGTCCTTGCCATAAAGTTAGGGATGAGTGCAAATGATGCCATCTCCAAAGTGAAAACACTGTCTGATGTGGAGGGATTATGTGTATCCTTTGCTGGTGATCATGGATCTTCAGACCCTGGTTTTGCTGTTAAGGTTGGTTCTTGCTAAATTATTAACTTCTATTAAAATTACCATATTAGAGACTTTATTTTACTGTTTCCTTTATTTAAGCTTTCAAGTGCTTGGATTCTCCCTTTTAAAGTTTTTAACTTTTAACTGCTGTTCTTGGATTAGTAAATGTGAGTTGCATAATCTATAGACTTTCTGTATATTCAACCGTTCAAAATATCCCTTTCGGTTGCCCAGACTAACAATGGGATCATAAGATCAAATATTTTAATCCTGGTGTATAGGTACCTGATTAGATATAATTTGAATAGTACTGCTAAATGCTAAACATGCTACATGCTTCAAAGCTAAAGACTAAAATTTATGTCCAAAATGAAAGACTACTTGATGCTGTATAGATGTTCTACTGCCTGAGAAACCAAAGGGCTGTCCCTGGATATAGAAAGTGCATGAAATGTTGTTCCTTGTTTGAGAATATAACATTAAGCTACAGAAATTTCTGAACAACAGAAGCTCTTGTAATGCCTTTACATGTTTTCTTGATTATGTACATAATACATATAACTTCTCATTCACATTTCAGGAGATTTGGGTCTTCGTTTTTAAGAATCCTGCACTTGCTTTAGAATTTTATTGTGGCATTTTGTGAGGAGCTTAATGACAATGAAATGATGTAATGTGAGATACTGCTGTTTCTCTAGTACCTAACAGATCAAGAGATCTAGGCAATGTCATTGTTTAAAACAGGTCCATGCAATATATATCTGGTGGATTGATTGTGTTGAAACAATTGAGCTCATGTCCTTTTTGTCATATCTCTAGTTCTAGATGTCCTGGTCCAGTCTAAGAGAGCAAGGGGACTCACTCCTCAATGGATACTTTTTGGAGTTGGCTCGGCCCATTCGGCTCCTTAATGTGTTGTATCATGCATTCTACATCTGACTTTCAATAGCATATATCACATGCTGATGATATTATACGAATACATGACCACAAATATTTATACTCACAATGGTTCGACAAGCTGGATGTGCCAATTTCATGAATCAGCCCCATTGAACTCATCCTGCCATGAGTCCTAAGACCTACTCCACTAATAACTAGGTCAGAGAGATCATCTCCAAGTATGTTAGATACAAAAATCTTCACAGTGTTCATTGTTTAAAATATGCTGAAGGATTATACTACCTATCACACCCATTTCTTGTGGTTATATTGCTTATAAAGGCTTAAAATGTTGTTTAAATGCCCATGATCTTCCCGTGGTGTTTCAGAGCTGGAGTTGTTTGCCTAAAGCATACTGTGTCATGGTTATAGACGGGAATGGAAAAGAGATTATCCTTGGTTAAAATACATATCATCCTCGTTTTGTTTTATTTTATAATTCTCAGATTTAAATAGAACCCACATACACACTCTAGAATCTTAACCGTTACCTTCTGGGGGAAACCTATAGATTGTGTTTGTTCTTCCTTCCGTTGCTTATATTTAATATGTTTGTTATAAATAGATTTAACTTTCTCTTGTTACATGATATATTTGATTGTGATTATTCGTCATAGATAAGAATTTAGCAGTGTCTTTCTCTTTCCTATGTTCTATGAACAACTTGTATTCTTATAGTTATAAACTTCATGGACGAACATCAATCATTACTTAGAGAATAGTTTGGACTGTGTTATGAGAAACTAATGCATTCCTGCAATGTATTTTCAGATCATTGAATCTGATATGTTATACCTAGAACAGTTCATATTTGCTTAGCTACTACCATGTAGTGATAAATTGCAAGAGAAGTATTTATTGAGTGCTCATACTTTGTATGAAGTTACATTTCATCAAATAAATAGCCTTGAGGTCATAATGAAGAAAATTTCATTAGTTATCACAAATTGCAATAACAAGGTCTAACATAATGTCTTTTGCCCATATGTGTTGTCCCTTTGATGATGTCTTATTGCAACAAAAGTATTTATAAATATTCAGTCATGTAATCGATGCACTTGTTAATGGTTACTTGCAGTATTCCGTAGTGGATAACACATCTGTGTAATGCTAATATAAGGCATCTGGTAGTTGACTTTGTTTTTATTGTATATGGAATTGAGTATGCCCTATTGTTTTTCATTTCTCCTCCATTTCTCTCAACTCCTCTTATTGTTTCTAAGTTTTCTTTGCTTTTCTGATTCCTTATTTTCTCCTCTTTTCCTCCTCTCTATACTCCATGCTTCATTGTTGTTAAGATGGCATGAAGTTATATTTCTTTGTCAATTATTATTTATTCTCTGATTGTTTACATGTAGTTCATTCGTTCATGCTCTTTCCATTAAACAGACACTCTTGAAGGAGGAGCCTTATACTGCAGAAGATATTGAAAAGATTGCAGGCGCTAGTCTTACATCCATTTTTGTGAATTCACCATCTTCATTGGATGTCCTGAACGCTGCTAAACATTTCAAAATTTTTCAGGTAGTTTTGTATTTTAGTTTCCCTTTGCATCATTATAGTTTGATGAGCACACAAGTTGGTGCTAGAATATTAATCAAGTGTGATTATTCCTTATAGATAGTTCAACTAGTTGTTATCTCGAAGAGTTGGATACTTGGTGCCAACTAAAAAAATAAATAAATAAACTAATTGTTATCTATGGAAAAATAGGAGAGATAAATTCCCAACTATTTTCTAGTACAGCATATTTAGTGAGATCCATTTATTTAGAGAGCTCTCCAAATTAGCACTTTATGCCCTTCACACATTAATTATTTAATTATTTCTTGGCTATATTACTTATTCGTTCTGCTTACGTATGAGTTTGTCTTGAATGGCCTAGGACTTTGTTGTATTGTTTAATGAGTGACCCTGATTTGCTAAATTCTTACTAGAATTAGCTGGATTCTACTTATCCATTGCTAAGATGAAGAACAAAAGAGAGATCAACAATCAAAAGCCTATAAATTGAGAGGAGAATCCTGAGAGGTCGTTGCTCTGAAGAATGTTAGCACCACCAAACTTGTGCTGTTTGTTCATGATTTTGAAAGTGAAAACGATGATCACCATTTACATCTCCACATCCATAAAGGAGAACAATTGAAACAAATTGGGAAAAACAAAAAAGGAAAAGAAACCATATTGTTTTAAAATAATGTTAAACAGCTGAAATCCTGAAAATATCAGCAACAAATTCTCCTTGAGTGCCTAGTTATGTTTTTAGCTGTCTTAATTCCTTGAACCAGTAGTATTCCAGATGATAACATTTATATAATCTTTTATCTTTGATACTGCTCACTGAAGCCTGTGAAACAAAGAAAGTCCTTTGTCATATTAGTTCGTATTAATCCCATTGAATGACCTTAATAGTTTTGGGATCGGCTATGTGATCTCATCCCTCCAGTGGGTACTATGCAAGACAATACCACTAATACTATTTAAATTTATTTTTTATCCCATTCTGTAATATTTTCTTTGGTCATGTACCACATACGCTTTTCGTTATAATACATTTAAGTCTTGTAAATATAGAATCTATTGGTCATATTAAAATGTTTATATCATCTCTTAACCTCTTAACCCGTTTTCATCTTTTTTTTATCACTTATTGGAGCCACAAATAATTTCTATCATTTCTTTTTTGGTAGTAACTTCACACATCTATTTTAATATTCTCATCACTGCTATATTAATGTGTTGCTATATTAGTGAGTTGTTTCTTAACAATCCAATGCCAATCTAAAGGATGATAGATTGTACCATATCACTCTTATAAAGTCATTTTTGCCTAAGGGAGAAGCAATTACACTAAACAAGTTCCTTTTGATCACTGATTTTTTCTTCTATTAATTATATCTGCATCAATAGCCTCATCAATATACCTTTTGTTGAATAAAAGATCTGAGGTACCTAAAACTCTGACATAATCATGTTCATAAAACATAATCATGTTCATAAAACTAAGACAAAATACATTGCAAGCTATCATAGTGGGCATTCTAACTTGGAAGTCAATGGGAATAAGGAACTAAGAAAGGGATTCCTTTGATTTCTTAAACATTTTATGACCAAGGACATTACCCAACTGAACTAAGGCTGAGTTTCAAGTTCCCTATTAAGTTTGTCTTACAACATTTTTCCCAATGTTGTTTACTCAGTCATCAAACTACTTAATAATTACCTATTCAGCAATAAGTTTAGGAGATTTTTTTTTCTTTTTGTTTTAATCCTCTTTCTTGTCTTCCTTCACCACCCTACTACGGACTCCATTCCTCTCTTCGTCATCCTCCTGCTGCCCCCTAATGCCTTATTGCTCCTCCTCACATACTTCTTCCACACTTCATCCTCCTTCACACCTCCTTATCCTTTTTTTCCTTCTTCATCCTCCTCTCCATTTCATTCCTCTTCACCTGATCAGTTCTTATGGACAATGCTCTTTGGACAGGCACTGCAATCCTAGTCATGCACCATGGTGCAGTGGAAAATGCAAACTATTGATGTGCTAAACAAATGTGTGCTTTTAGAGATTTATCTTTATTTAAGATGGATGCTGGTAAATAATCTGTCTGTATTATTTACAATAAGCATCAATAATCGAAGCTGGATATAAATAGTTTAGTGTAACTACTTTTAGGTTAGATGACTGTCTTTGCTGAGTTTCTAGATATAAATTAAATTATCCCATACAGAATATTTTTTATGAAAACAAATTTAATTGATGTATCTTGACTGTATCATATATTTACAATTTTGGTCATGTCAATAGCCATTATTGTCATCCATGCTTCATGTTTGTATGCCACTGCATTTTTTATGTTATTCTGAAAACCTCCCATGCATATTATGTTTTATAAGGATATTCCAACCAGATACTGCATGCAATCATTAGTAAGTTTTTGCTTTTGTTAATTCCATGCCTGTCATGATGTTCTCTTTTAATTGCTTGTATTTCTTCTCTTGCAATTAATTCCATAAAGGTTAACTCTGTGTAGTGCAATATTGTGTGCCCAACCATTGTCAACTAGTTTGACTTTCGTTTACCCCTTGTGCCTAACATTTATTTCATTATTGTCCAGCGTGCCTTACATGTTTACTCTGAAGCAAAGCGTGTCCATTCTTTTAGGGATACTGTCTTATCTAAGCTCAGGTTAGTCCAACAAAGTGACGGTCTATAGCTTCATCTGCTTTTCTTATTATATTTTCTCTGCCACGCTTCATGAATGACTTAGAGACTCGTTTTCATTGTGGATTTATCTATAAAGTTTATAAACCTCTTTACTTCCTAATATTTACCCTTTTTTTTTTGTAAAATTTCACTCTCTAAATGATCCTATAAAATCTATATTACTCTTGCAAGAGAATTATTTTAACAGATCAAGTAGGTTCTCCTCAGCTTGTTTGATAGTCCAAATAAGTTGAATGCTTCATATATTTTTCTGTAGTAGACCAATTTTTTCAGTAGCTAAGAGATATTATATAGCATATACTCATAAACTTAGTTTTTCAGCCACTTCACTTATAGCAAACACCTTATGCATGAGTTATTGTGATCCCCAAAGAGAATGAGAAGATTCAGACCTAACATCTAGGATTGTGCAAAGATGTTATTATAGGTCTACACATGAGATTCAATTTTTAACCTTTTTGATATGCAAATCTAGGTGAATATGGTTCACTCGTCCATGAAGAACTTCACTTGGTAATCAACAATTTGTATCTAAGCTGCTAGATTCCTCAGTCCTGTATCTGAATTATAAATTGCTGTTATAGGACTAGAATAATCTGGATAGTAGTCCCTAGAACTTTCCAAACTGATCAACTCTTCATATCTATGTCCTACTAATGCATCAAATTAGTTTATGATGTTCATCTATTTCATGGTGAACAAAACAAGGCTTTGGTGTTTCATCAAGTCATTCAATTTCTAACTATATCTTTCTGATTAAAATCTATTTAATGTTTCGCCAATTCTTCTGCAGTTTATTCGCAGATACCGATGACTCTACTTACCATTTTGTCTGCTTTTCAGTGATGAAGACAAGCTTAAGAATTTGGGTGAATTAATGAATGACAGCCACTATAGCTGCAGTGTACTATACGAGTGCAGGTAGGAAGTCTATTCTTAATTTATATGTTTCTGTTACCTTAATGCATCACCTATTCCCTCAAAGTCAATCCTGGTAGGAGTTTGTCAATTGAACACCTATTTTAAAGATCTTTAGTTGCTGCCTTGTACCGGATATGAGAACCATCAATACCTAGCTATTTGTTTTGATTGCACATTATATACTAAAGAAGTCAGTATTTGAGCATTCATTTCTAGGATCATTTTTAAAACAGAAACCATTGTATAAAGAGAAGACAGGCTCTGCCTATGTTATGGAATATCAGTTAATTCTTGGGTTCCATTAGTGTCTTTATCAATTTTTAGATTGATGTAAGGTCTGGTCACTTAATTCAGTCACTGAGAAACTTATCAAATGAGTATTGACTGAGTGATTTACTACAATCAGCTGTCCGGAGTTGGAAGAGCTTGTAAAGATTTGTCGAGAAAATGGAGCACTCGGTGCAAGGCTCACAGGTGCTGGATGGGGAGGCTGTGCAGTTGCTTTGGTGAAAGAAAGTATTGTTCCTCAATTCATTCAAAATCTGAAGGTGAGTAATAAGTGGAAACAGTCATGCTCAATTCATGCTCATTAATAGAATAAATTGGCAATCATAATATTTTGTTCTACAATTTCCAAGAAAATTCCTCAATGGGTCGTGCTTGTTCTTATACCTGGGCTATCTTATCTAGTGCATGCTCATACCTTTTTCAAGCAAAATATATCCTTTATCTTATTGAAGAACTCTCTTCTCGGATTATTTGGGAAGGCCATTTTATTCTGTCAACGATTTGCATACAATTTATCTATAAATTGTATTAATTGTTAAATGCCACTTCTACTTCACCTTCACTTCTCAGCATTTTTGAACATGATTTAAGTTGGTTTCTAATACTTCTTGGCTGGTGGCATATTTTTGTAGTATATGCTGTTTATGTGCGTCATATGGTAATCTGATTATTTACCATGCTAGATATGTACATCCATAGTATTCATCTTTTATTAATACGCAATATGTACTTGACTATTTGTTTTTTGACCTTTGTTTTTTTCCTGGAGCAGGGGTCATTTTACAAGGCGAGGGTTGAGAAAGGAATCATAACCAAGGATGATGTCGACCTTTATTTGTTTGCATCAAAGCCATCAAGCGGTGCAGCTATTTTCAAGTTCTAGGTTTTCTTCAGTTCTACTTTGCCAAGTAACTTAAGCTCCCTCCCTGCCCTTGCTAAAATCCAATTATCATTCGTTTTACAGAATCATGTTTTCCATCGTTTGCAAATTGTAATAACTGGAATTTCCTGCAAGAAATTCCAAGCTCCTGTTGGCCGAAAAACATCCCAAAAATGCAATAATGACTAAATTTCATCAAGTTTCGATCCCCTAACCAACCTCTCATTCAGCCATTTGTCTCATTTTTTTTGCTTGTTGATTGATATCGTCCAAATGTCCATCCTTGTGCAAATGTTTTTTTTCACGTTGTTACCCTTTTTGGTTGGTTGGATTATGTTTGGCAGCATCATCCACTGCTGGGTGCTTTTCATACAAAGAACAAACTGTATCCAAAAGGCTGGATAACGGAGGAAGGTAATATTCAGTGGAGAGAAACAGCACCACGAAACTATCTCTTCCCACATCGGATTCCAGTTCAGGAAAAAAAAAATGCTGTCCTCACGTGAGAGCAGAATCACTCCATTTATTCGTCGCACGAATAAATTAGAATTAACTGGAATTTTATTTACTATGCTGTCCAGTGACCACGTTTATTATTCTACTTTGTTGATCAGATTTGCCTTAATTCTAATTTATTCATCTAAATACAACAGTCTCCTATTCAGCCCACAACTAGTGCAAGGATATCTCAATAAATACAACAATTTCCTAATCAGCCCTCGATTCTACTCTTCCCAAAGGTCTCTTCTAATCTCCTATTTTTTTGTTTTTTAAATTCTCGTGAAATATTTCTTGATATGGACAATAGGAAGAGCGGCAAAGAACGTTAAATGGGCAAATTGAATTGTGATAAAATCAAAGGAGGTTAATGACCGTTTTTCTTGACTGACCTGACTAGCTGGTCAGCCAAGGCTGAACCACCATTCTGTCTAATTGATTCGCGACTCTGGCCGATCCACTACTCTGGTCGATCCGTCATTTTGGCCGATAAGGCGCCCTTCCTGGCTGATCCGTCACTCTAGGCGATCCGTCACTCTTCCTGATTGATTTGTCACTCTTACCGACCCGCCATTCTTTCTGGCCGATTTGCCACCCTGACCGATCCGTCACTTTTCCTTGCCGATCCAAGCTGACCAGTCTTCCTGGTCGAACCAAGTCCCCAAGGTGGTCTGCATCCCTTATCAGAGTTGACTCCATCTGAAAGCAAGGTCTGATCAGACAATGAAGGGAACTTAGTTGGCCTATCATCACAACATATTAATAGTTCACCAACTCAACATTCCTTTTTGGTGTTTTATATCACAGATGACAGAATATTCCATATGCAAGTTGTACACTAGAAGCTTCCATCCTGTCAAATGCAGATATTTTGACCGAGTTATAAGTAAGTCTGCTCTCACGATCAAGTCCTAGGCTCTCGGACCATTCGGCCGAGTTATAGATGAGCTTGCTCTCACGCCCAAGTCTAGACTCTCACGCTGATCGACCGAGTTATAAGTAAGCATTCTCTCACGTCCAAACCCTAGACTTTAGGACAGTTTACCCGAGTTATAAAGTGAGCTTGCTCTCATTACCAACTCCCAGACTCTTGGATTATTCAGCTGAGTTAAAAGTGAGTTTGCTCTCATAATCAAGTCCCAGACTCTCGGACCATTTGATCAAGTTATAAGTGAGTTTGCCCTTACGCCCAAATCCTATACTCTCGGATCGTTCGACCGATCTATAAGTAAGTTTACTCTCATGACCAAGTTCTAGACTATCGGACCGTTCAACGGATTTATAAGTGAACATGCTCTCACGCCCAAGTCTTAGGCTCTCAGACAATTCAATCGAGTTATAAATGAGCTTGCTCTTATGACCAAGTTTCACACTCTCCGACCGTTCGACTGAGTTATAAGTGAGTTTGCTCTTACGACCAATTCTCAGACTCTCTGACCGTTCAACTGAGTTACAAGTGAGCTTGCTCTCACACCAAGAACCAGACTCTCAAACCGTTCAGGCGAGTTATAAGTGAGCTTCCTCTCACAACCAAGTCCTAGACTCTTGGACCGTTTGACCGAGTTATAAGTGCAGTTACTCTCACGCCCGAGTCTCAAACTCTCACGTTGATCGCCTGAGTTATAAGTGAGTGTGCTATCACGACTGATCCGGTGATAAGAGAGGGGACCCACCAAAGGATGTCAAAAGATAGGCGACGGTCAACCAACAGGACACTTCCGGGTCTAGCCAAGCGGGGCATGCCGTCTACCCGACCGGACGAGGGCGTCCGAGTGGAGCGTGCCGTAT
>JBBMJZ010000036.1:634039-651569 GCA_037833815.1 Zingiber zerumbet
TTGTGATAAATTTATATAGTTTATCAGGAGGTAAAGAACGTACCTCACTTATCGAGTCGGTCTCGTTATTCGACGCTCCCCCTTTATCGCTTACTTCTGCAGTGTCTCCCCCCTTCATCGATGCTCATCTCCAAAGTATTTTTGTCGACTCTTTGGTGATTCGCCAATAATGTCAGTCTGACATATTATTCAATCTCTGATTCGGATGACGATAATTCGTCCCATGTTGCCTTAAGGTTTCTGTCCTTCTTTCGTGTAGGCCTTTTGTTCTTGTCTTTCTCCTTCAGTTTTGGACAGTTATCTTTTACATGTCCTTATTCATTGTAGTTGTAACATTTTATTCTCCTTTTTCCTCAAGTAGGCTTCTTGGCCTATGACTTGTTAAAACTGTTAGATTTAAAATTTTTTTACACTTTTCTTATCATATACACTTCTTGATCCGTGTCGAGTGAGAAGTTTGATTCTTGCTAAATCTTCTCAGCTTAAAGCTATGTTCTAAGTTGACTCCTTTTTATTTCTTAAACTTGCACATCGAGTTTCGTGTAATTCTAAAGTTGAAAATAGACTTTCTAAGGTACTTATCTCAAGATCCTTAGAAATGTAGAATGAAGCTGTTATGACCAAAAGAATTAAGATATCTCCACAATGGTATGATATTGTCCACTTTGGGTCTAAGCTCTCATGGTTTTATTTTTATGCTCTATCCAAAATGTCTCGTACCAATGGAGATATATTTCCCTTATAAGTCTATTATCCTTTTCATGTGTTTTCAATGTGAGACATTGTTTGCAACCATTGCAATCCAACAAAATCTACTATGGATGTCTAGTCCGGGGTTCTTGAGAAGGCATTGAGAGTATATCGGAAAGAGTCCCGATTTGTTACCATCTCTCCGAGGTTGGTGATTTCTGTGATAAGTTCTTTGAGTTTGGCGTGTAGCTAAGCAACTGTTTACCCTTCTTTAATCAGGAGGTTGCTGAGTTGGTTCCGAAGTAGATCACTTCTTGATAGCTTCGCCTCCGAGGTTCCTTCATGCTTCTCTAGGAATTTCTCCCATAGTTGTTTGGCTGACTCGTAGGTTGTAATCCGGTTGACTTCTTGGGGCATCAAACACTGAGTAGGTGAAACTCTGCTTTGTCATTGGCCACGAAGTTCTCTTGCTCCTTCTTGGTTAATAGTGTTCTTCCTTTTTGGCTATGTGCTGATCTATGGGTGCTACGAAACCATACTTGATAGTTAGCAAAATACCAAAGTCAGTTTTAAAAAATACTTCCATTTTTTCTTTTCCAATTGACGAAGTCTCCCTTGAACTTTGGAGGGTGAACACTCGGTCTGACCATCTCTGTGTTGCTTTAGTCAGCGATTGATTGTCCTTCTGAGGTGGTTAGGCTCTGATACCAATTGTTGGTTCTAGTGCGGCCGTCAAGAGGGGGTGAATTGCTCTATTAATGAAATACACACTTTCTTTTGCTTTCCAATTTTAGCAAAGATAGACAATATTAGTTAACCAAAATAAACATGAAAAGAGTAAGAAACATGACTGATTTACATGATTTACAATCAGAAGATTGTTAGTCCCCAAGACTTTGAAAGATTTACCAAAAATCTCTTAATGGCAGAGTAGCCTCTTACAATAATTCAGTATAGAAAACTTGGAAAGTAGTAAACAATTGAAAATAAGTGTTGTGTTTAATTCCTATGACCAGGGCTCTATTTATAGCCTACTGGTCAAACTAGCTATTTTACTGATGTGGCATCTCCAGGCCCCTGAACCCTGTCCGGGCGTCGATGCACCTTATCTGCTCGTAACGACTCTTCAATGGCCTGATGATAATGTTTTATCATTGCTCGGGTGCCTAGATAGGTGCTAACATGGACTCCAAGTGTTTTCCTCATCGCAATGGTTCCAAAGGATGCCTGTTCTGATCCAAGGCAATCCGAGCGCCCACACCCTGTCCGAGCTCATGGAGTCCGGGAGCCTACACTTGGGCTAGGTGTCTAGACAAGTCAACAAAGAGCTCATGGAGTCCGACTGCTGCTCTGATCAAATGGATAATTCTCCAGTCATCCAGAATTGGGCTCACCTGAACCTAACTCCGAACTTCTCCTCGAGTAGATTTCCTCCACGTCTTCTGATCCCTCAAACATCTCATACATCCTTTGCGTCCATGATGTACTTTGCCGCAACGCCTTGTCTCTCGAATGCATCAATCCTATTGACTCCCTTCCCATGCCATTTTTCTCACTATCTATATCTTCCTCTTGACTTCTTATACTCCTAGGTTCCTGCATACTTAGACACAATGATTAAATACAATAAAATCTAACTTAACCTGGTTGATCATATCAAAACTTACCCATGGTACTTACAGAAAGGTCATCGAGAATTCAACCTCTTATGAGACATACGCTTCACTAGGGCTAGGAGGAATATTGAACTCAATCATGAGTGCAAGGGGACATCACATCATGGGTTTCAATCCTGACTATGTCCTAGTCAGGGAAGTTTGAGCCTTGAAAATGACAAAGTGATGTGATATGCGCTCGACCCATTATGCGAAGGGGAGGTTGTCATCGCATCTTGAAGGATCTCAACCATGGATATATTCGAATGGGGGAGTTTGAGCTGTAAAAAGGAAAAGAGATAGGATACACGCTCGACCACTGTGTGAAGGGGAGGTTGTTATCGTAGTCTGAAGGATCTCGACCCTGACTATATCCGAGTTGAGAGAGTTTGGGTCCTGAAAAGGATAAGACTATATTATATAGGCTCGACCCTTGTGTGAAAGGGAGGCTACTATCATAGTCTGAAGAATTTCAACCCCCACTATGTCTGAGTCGGAGGAATTTGGGTCATGAAAAGGACAAGACAATATGATACATGCTCGACCCTTGTGCAAAGGGAAGGTTATTATTGTAGACTAAAGAATCTCGACCTCAACTATGTCTAAGTTAGGAGAGTTTGGACCTTAAAAAGAACAAGGTGATATGATACATGCTTGACCCTTGTGCGAAAGGGAGGTTGCTATTGCAATCTGAAGGATCTTGGCCATGATAATATCTAAGTTAGGGGAGTTTGAGCCATAAAAGAATAAGATGATATGATATGCGCTCGACCATTGTGCGAGGGGAAAGTTACTATTGCAATCTAAAGAATCTCGACCCCAACTATATCTAAGTCGAAAGAGTTTGAACCCTGATAAGGATGAGGTCATGAGGATCTGAATCTAACAAAAAATGTTTATTTATTGATAAATAAGGAAAAAAACAAAGCATAATGCCAAAAGGATAATATAAGAATATTGAATCGATTTAAGATGAATAAGGCTTTAGGTGGTTGACACTCTACAAGCGATCGAGCTTCTTGCCGCTGGTGTCTTCCAAATAGTATATCCTAGAAGCATTCTAATAAATCACCTAGAAGGGTCCATGATTATGGTTTAAATTTGTTAACACCGTCGACTGACTTGACTTTCTTCCAAACTAGGTCTCTAATTTGAAAAGCACGAGGAATGATCCACTTGTTTTACTTGAGGCACATCCGTTGCTGATACGCGATGAGTCGGGCAGCCGCCTTTTCTTAGGTTTCTATGATCAGGTCGAGGTCCTGGAGTCATTCTTCAGAATTGTCTAGTTCATAAGTGCCTCATCGAATATATTCTTCCCTAATTTCTACTGAAATAATTACCTCCCCCCCGTAAATAAGATGGAAAGGAGTCATTCTCATGCTTTCCTGAGGCATGGTTTGGTAAACCCATAGAATACTCGGTGACTTGTTCACCCATCTACCTCTGACATAATCTATTTTGATTTTGAGCTCATAAACTATTTCTCGATTGACCACCTCAGTTTGTTCATTGCTCTATAGGTATGATACCGAGATGAAAGCTTCTAAATTCTAACCCCTCCACTCTAGTCCGTTAGTCGATGACCTTGAAATTGCCTGCTATTATCTTGGACAAGTCTGTGAGGGATCTCATATCAGTGGACAATATTCTTCCATAGAAACTTCTTGCCTGCATCTTTAGTTATTCAGGCCAAAGTGTCAACCTTAACCTATTTGGAGAAGTACTCGATAACAACCAAGAGAAATTTCTTCTGTTGATGCCCAACCAAAAAGGGACCCATAATATCCATGCCTTATTGGTTAATGAGGGTTGATATAGTGGATGTCTTTAAGAACTCCGTCAGGCAATGAGAGAGGTTATGGTGCCTTTGACAATGAATGCAGATTGAGAAAAATCAAGCAGTATCTACCTACACAGTCGACCAAAAATATCCAACTAACAATGCATTTTGAGCAAGTGTCCTCCTCCAAATGTGTTTCCACAAATACCTTCATGAATCCCTCTCATGACATAATTACCGTCATCAAGATCAAGACACATGTGGGGGCGTGAGAAGGATCGATGATACAATATGTTCCAATTAAAGTGAAATGGGGAGCTCTTATTTTGAGCAGTCCGGATTGTTCCGAATCGGCAGATAGAATTCATTTCTTGAGATAAACAATGACATGCGTTCTCCAATCGGTAGACTCATACCGACTTGTGGCATTATTAATCTATGAAACTAGTAGAGTCTGAAATACGTAGTTGTTCGTTCTCCAACCTACCAGTGCACTTTCTAGTTTGGCTAGCTCATCCTCCTTTTGATTATCCGTTAGAGGAATCTTTTCCAAAGTGACCTCTTGGAAATTGCATTTTAACTATTCAAAAATATCTGTGTACCACTACAATCAAATCACTTCTGATATCAAAACTTCCTTCTAGCCGTTGAACAACCAATTGAGAATCTGAATAGATGTGATCATTCAAGAAGTCCCAACTTGCTTCACTGCTTGAAGTACTGTGAATAAATCTTTATACTCGACTTCCGTATTGGACGCCTGGAAGTTGAGCTGAACAGAGAGTTAGAGTACATATGTTCGAGGAAAGATTAATAATATCCTGACTTTGCTACCTTGTCATGTCGAGGACTCATTCTCGTAAATCTTTCAAGTCCTATCTACTTCCTGGTCAGGAACTTTTGTTAGAAATCCACCAGGGCTTTAGCTTTAATGGTTTCGTGGCTAATATTGGATATCATATTTGCTCAACTCGGTGGTTCACTTGATCAGCCTCCAAGAGGCTTTAGGATTCGTTAGCACCCGACCCAGAGTACTATTGGTAAGCACTATGATAGGGTGAGTGAGAAAATATAGCCTCAATCAGTAGGGAGGGCCAATCCGAGAGTTAATTTCTCCAGACTATTATATCTTCTTTTGGCATCTTTCAACAAGTGGGTAAAAAAATAGATGAGGTGTTATATACTATCCTCTGGAGCAGGACTATGACGACTGCTTGTTCGGATGTTGATAGGTATACTATAGAATTTCTCCTACCCCATGTTTGGAGAGTAAAGGTAGTTCGGATAAATACCCCTTCAATTTGGCAAAAGCTTCGTTGCACTTCATGTCCCACTCGAACTTGGAAGCTTTCCACAATTCTTAAAAAAGCAAAAACTCTGATCAACTAAGCAGGAAATGAATCGATAAAGTGGTGTAATACGCCCCGAACAATCATTGTGCCTCTCTAAGGTTGGGAAGGGGGGGGGGGGGGGTGAGAGACATGTTATGGAGCGTCTGGACTTTCTCAGGGTTCACCTTGATTCCTCATTCGGTCATTATGTACCTAAGAAATTTCTCACTTTTTACCCTAAATAAACACTTATTAGGGGTTAAGTTTAGGTGTGTATTAACTGAGCGTACTATATGCTTCCTCAATATTTGAGATTAAGGTCTCAGACCAGACAAACTTGATTAAAATGTCATTAACATACCCCCTCGATATTTCTTCCGGTTTGATACTTAAAAACCCGATCCATGACTCATTGATAAGTTGCTCATACATTCTTTAAACCAAATAACATGATAGTATTACAAAAGGTTCTATTAATGGTGATAAAGCTGATTTTTTTTCTTGACAAGGAAATTTGATGAAAACCCTGATAAGCATCTAACATGATGATGGATCGAAAAGAAGCGATAGAAGGGAGGTGAATATCGCTCATCAAAACGTTTTCTGTTGTATCATAAAAGTAATAAGAGTGCAGTGGAATAATAAGACTCGTTCAGTTACTTGGTTCGGAGCTTATGTCGACTCCTACTCCAAGACTCGCAATCCTTGATCGTATGATAGGTAATCATCCACTATAATTCTTCTTTCCAAAATTTCATAAAGAAATAATTCGTACAAATGAAAAGATAGTAACAACCTACTATCTTTTAGAAAATAAAACAATGTAAGCTTTACTAAAATTATATCAACAATAGGCAGAAGATGAAGCTCTGTCAGCACTTCTTAATGGAGTAGCTTGCTTGTGAAGATAAAGTGTAGAGTAAGAGGACGAACATCAGTCTTGTACAAAGATGAACTAAAAATTGATTACCTTGCCTCAGACCTCGAGCTCCTCTTATATAAGCCTTGTTTGGTCGACCAAAAAGTCGTTCGGTCGACTGATCCTCCTATCGGTCGACTAAACCCCTTGCTTTCCTATTTTGCTGAGATCCGATCTTCGTACATTTATGAGCATTTATTGATCGATCGACTGATCACTTTGTTCGGTCAACTGAACAGAGCAATTTCCTTGTTCATTGAGATTCATCATTAATTCTCCATTAATGTATTAATTGTTCGGTCGACCGATCTCCGGGTTTGGTAGACTGATCGACTTGACTTCCATATTTGCTTTGGCATGATCTGATCTCTATTCTGTATCAGCCTAGTTTGGTAGACTGATCATGGTGTTTGGTCGACCGATAACTTCAGTTTCTATAAAATAGAGTTAAAACAAAGTTAGCACAATGATAATATATGATGCATGAGTAGTAATTGACAGTAAAACTATCTTGATCTCAATTTTGAAATCTTCCTGATTTCTTCAGTTGGATCAACAACCTAAGGTTGTTTCTTTCCTAAACATGACCTCACCATCGCTCTTCTCCAGTTGCTTACCTTAACCTACCTGCCAAACATTGGTCCTCCAGACCTATTTAGACTTTCTCTGCTCAGTGTCTGATCCCTGATCCACTAAGACTTTTCCTGTAATACTATATTAGCCAATAGTAACAATAGCAATATAGAATACTATGGTAAAACTAAACTTAGATTTGCCAAGATCCGTTGGTATGATCGACCATGCACGGTCGACCATAAACCATTCGATTAACTTTGCTTAGAGTTCACTCCTCCAAGACTTCTTGTTACCTAAGGTTACCTCCTCCTATGATTTTCTCCATCTAGCTTCACTCACCAGAATCTAGAGTTACCTCCCTCTAGGGTTTTCTCTATCTAGCTTCACTCACTGAGAGTTAGCATCAGATCGGCCCACCAAGGATTTAATATCAGGTCCTCTAGACCTATCGAATCCTTTTACCTGGCTTCTACGATCTGCCGAGATTTTCCTAACCCAGCTGTAACTAGGACTTCCCTTTCCTAACCGTAGTTAGGACCAGTCACTCGGTAGACTTCTCACCCTTGCCTAGCCGTGACTAGAACTTCCCTTGATCAAGCTCCATTAAACATATTTGTCGGATATTAAAACCTTAAAGGTCGATTACACCAACACATGCATATGAGCTCACAGTCGAAAGTAGAATCTATGAGCTCATCAATGCGGAGTAGATGGTAACAATCCTTCTGATAGGCTTTGTTGATGTCATGAAAGTTGATGTAGATGTTAGATTTGCTCCTGGTTTGGACACCAGCACCACATTGATGAGCCAAGTCTAGAATTGAACCTCCCATATATGTTCGACTTCCATTAACTTATCAATTTTTGCCTAAATCAGCTGGTCTTGCTCTGGTGAGAAATTGTACTTCTTTTGTCGAACAGGTCGAACCTGTAGCAGAGTGTTTAGCCGGTGAACTATTATAGTTGGGAAAACACCTGTAACATTCTTTGATGACTAGGTGTAGATATCATGATTACGTGAGAGACATACAATTAATTTTTGTTTAAGCCCTAAAGGGGGGTTAGTAACTACTCGAGTGACATCTGAATAGCCTGGATGAACTTGCACACTTTTATGATTCTCCTCCAGTCGGGATATCGATGCCTGTTGGCTGACTTGGACAATAGTAACTTGAGTTCAACAGGCCTTGCATGAGTTGGTCTAGATTATATCAACCTAGCATTTTTTGCCAGCAATATGTCACCTTTTACCTCCTCGACCTAGCTTCTCACTGGAATTTTTTTTTTTTGATGAGAAGTGGAGACTACTGTTGGAAGGTACTTAGTGTCGACCTCACTAGTATGATATTGTAGGCAAAGGTAATGTTTATAATAATAAAGGATTCGTGTAGAGTCTGCATTAGTAGTTCCTCCCCAAGGAAAGGGAGAGGTTCATTTGGTCAATCGGCTATATTTTGTGTCTTATTAAATCATACATGGGAGTTTATATAGGATTAAGTTCTTCCCCATCAAGCTACATCGTATCGAAAGCTATTTTAAAAATAATGTTGACAAAACTGCTGATATTGATAAATACTCTCTTACTCGATAATTGACAAAGAAAACCTCGATCACTAAAGCATTATCATAGGTGACCTCGATTCCTACTAAATCTTTGAGTCCAAATTTTATGGAAGGACTTTTTCTTCTTTCCTGACTGGTGCTGAGCTGTAACTCTCCAACTTTCTAGCATGAGCCTTTCGAGCTCGACTGGAGTCTCCATCTATAGGACCACCTGAGATCATGTTCATAGACCCTCGGACATCAATTTTGTTCTTGCTTGTATTTTTTCTTACTCATTTGCCTCTCGACGAGACCTGGAGGAACCTCGGGACTCCTTTGAGGGAGAATAAGATCATTGGCTTGAGGGTCGATGGGTATCAATATCGCAATCAGAATGGTAATGCCTCTTGTAAGGCTCAGGAGATTTTCTTTTGTTAGATCAACTTTGATTGACATTCTGCTGATTAGCTAGTTTTTTAATTCGCTTACATATTGCTAACAATCTCGAGTGTAGTGAGTGTTTGATTGATGGTAGGTACAATATTGAGTCACCTCAGGGGACCCTTGATTAGATTCAAGAGTAAGAGTTGAGGCTACTTCCACTACTTGTACCACATTTTCCCCCATTCGATTTGTGAATTCCTGATTTCGTAAAGGCGGAGGAGGGGCTCTACAATCTAGATGAGTGGAGATGAGAGCTAGAGTTGGAGCTTCTTTCTCATTGATGACTACGCTTCCTCAACTTGAACATTCTTATGTGTTCGAGCTTGGAATCCATCGAAGTCGGCCAGGGACTTCTTCACTGAGGATTTGAAGAAATCTCTATCGATTAAACCCTGCAAGAAAGCACTAACCTACACTTCAAGGGAAATTAAGAGAGCATCCATGACCACTTGATTGATTCATTATAAATACTCCTTCAAAGGTTCTTTGGGCTTTTGCTTGAGGGCAAACAAATCATGTGAGTTTTTTTTATATCTTCGACTAGTGGCAAAGTGTTGCATTAATACTGCCTTAAACTTTTCAAAAGTATGAATAGAAGAGGTGGGAAGAAGGTTGAACCACCTCTGCAACGAACCCGAGAACGTCGTTAGGAAAACTTAACACTTGACGTCAACTGTATACTGATGTAACAGAGGCATTTTTAAATTTACATATATGATCTTTAGGATCAATTTTACCATTATATTCTCCAATTTGTAACTCCTAAATGTGTCTTGGTAACTCATCTTGGAGGGTGCCCATTGAGAACGAAGGGTTCGGGGTGCTTTTTCACCTCTAGATATGGGGGCTTTCGAATCTCAGTGGGGGTTTTCTCCCATGGATTCTATAGAAGATTTCCTCATGACTGGCATACCAATCGACACGGGGAACACATTCCATGGTGTTTCCGTAGGCCGAGGCATCTTCTGGTGAGGCGTCGATGTCACTTCAACTAACTGCGGTGGTAGCTCGATTCGTGGATTAGTTCCAGACAGAAAGAGTTGTTGGGCTGTTGATAATAAAGTTTAGAATAAGTATTATATTAGTTTTTATCTTTTTATTTTATTTACTTAAGTTGCCACGTGTATTATTATATACCTGTGGTATATATATATATATGTTGAAGTATGTAGAACAAAACCTAATCTCAATAATATTCCAGATTCATTACTCTGCCGCCTCTTCTTCTTTGCCTCTTTTCTTCTTCGAACTTCTCATGGAAAGTTCATCATGGTATCAGAGCTACCGCCGCCGCCGGTAAACACAGTCGTTTCTCGTTTCTCCAACATCATCAACCTCACAAACAAATCCGGGTATGATTCATCAAACTACAATTTCTACTCAGCAGATTCCTATCATTCAATCTACTCTCAACCTTCTTCCAAGTCTTCCATCGATGAATCAATCTCTTTCTGTGAAGTTAGACGAAATCAACTATTTGATTTGGAAAAATTAGTTCTTGAATATTGTAATTGCTAATGGATTAGAGGAGTTTATAGATGGGACTCATCCTTGCTCTCCCAAATTTTTTGATCCCAGCAATCTAGCTGTAAATGCTGAGCATACTAGTTGGCAATGCTACAATCGTCCGATAATGAGTTGGACCTACTCATCGTTGACTGAAGGGCTCTTAACTCATATTGTTGGGTATTCAATAGCACACGATATTTGTTTAGCTCTCAATCAGATTTATTCTGCCTCATCATTTGCTCGTGTGGAAGAATTAAGAAGTATGTTGCAAAATCTGCGGAAAGATGGTCTCTCGGCAATGGAATACATTCAGAAATTAAAAGGTATTTCCAACAAGCTTACTTCCATTGGAGAACCTGTTTTTACAATGATCATTTGTTATATCTATTGGCTGGTCTTGGGAGGGATTACAATGCTTTTGTAACTTCTATACAAAATCGTGCTGACCGACCCTCCATTGAAGAAGTGCATAGCTTATTGCTGAACTATGAATACAGATTAGAACGGCAAGATTCTACAGATCAATTGAGCTCTCTTCAAACCAATATAGCTCGTTTGTCTATGACAAAAAACCACCCTCATCCTAGACAGCTTCAAGTCTCCACACCATCAAGCTTTCCAAATACTCCTCAGTCCAGATTCCCTACACCTTACACCTCTCCAAATGGTCTTCTCGGCAAGCCTTCAACTACACAATTTTACAACCAATGGAAACCTCAACAGAATCAGACCACTCATCCCTCAAAACCACGTTGTCAAATTTGTCTCAAACTCGGGCACACTGCAAATATTTGATATCATAGGACAAATCTTAATTATCAACCAGCGCCTTCTCAACCAAAGGCTTTCAATAATTTTGTTACCACTGATATGTCTTCATCTACCACTAGCTCAGCTATCTCTGGTTTCATTGCAACGATTGATAAAGTGGGTGATCCTAATTGGTACATGGATTCAGGAGCAACACATCACTTTGCCCTAGATATAAATATGCTAGATTCTGTCACTCCTTTTACTGGCGCTAAGTGTGTGACAATTGGTGATGGTAAAAACATTGTTATTTCACATATTGACAATTCAATTTTACCTGTCTATTCTAATTCTATCAAGTTGTCTAATATTTTTCATACTCCTGCCATGTATAAAAATCTCATTAGTGTTTCTCGCTTGTGTCTTGATAATAAAGCTTATATTGCGTTTCATTCCACATTTTTCTTGGTTAAGGATCAGGTCACACACAAAATCATTCTTCGGGGAATTCTTGACCGTGGTCTTTACAGAGTCTGCCCTCCCACATCGTCTTCTACTTCATCTTCTACATCGCCTTCAAGTCTTTTTCAAGTTCATGTTGTTGTTTCCTGTGATCTGAATCTCTGGTGCAAGCGTCTTGGTCATCCGTCTTTTGAAGTTGTTAATTAAGTTTTAAGGTCTTGTAATGTATCTAAGAACAAGTATATTTCTCTTGATTTTTGTAATTCCTATCAATTGGCTAAGAGCCATAAACTGTCTTTTGCTTTATCAAACTCTCGTGCACTCAATAAATTTGATCTTGTTCATACTGACTTGTGGGGTCCTTCACATATTTCATCAGTTACTGGTCATAAATATTTTATGTTGATTATCGATGATTCTTCCCGATTCTCTTGGTTGTTTTTGTTGCATTCTAAAGATGAAGCATATACCACTTTTGTTACATTTTACAATATGGTGCACAATCAATTCAATAGTTCTATTAAAAATGTTCATTCTAATTGGGGTGGTGAATTTCGACCCCTCATAAAATTTTTTGCTTCCAAAGGTATTCATCATCAATTATCATGTGCTTATACTCTAGAGCAAAATGGGTGAGTTGAGCGTAAAAATTGTCATGTTGTCGAAATGAGTCTCTCTCTTTTGGCTCACTCTAATATGCCTCTTAAATTTTGGCCCTATGCATTTTCTACAGCCATATTTCTTATTAATAGGTTGCCTACAAAAATCTTACAACTCAAGTCTCCCTATAATGTTCTTTATGATAAGGAGCCAGATTATAACCTTTTTCGAACTTTTGGTTGTGCTTGTTTTTCCTTTTTACGTCCCTTCAATTCCAATAAACTAGAATTTCGGTCACGTCAATGTGTGTTTTTTGGTTACAGCTCTAAACATAAAGGATATCTTTGTTTTGATCCTTCTAATTCCAAACTGTATATATCTTGTCATGTAATTTTTAATGAGACATTTTTCCCTTTTAGTTCTCTATCCTCCTCTTCTTCTGTTCATCCCTCAGATTCTTCACAAAATGTTACAACTCTTCCTATCTTTAATTCTTTTCAACCATCTGTCTCTCTATCACCACCCTCTAGTGCTTCACTACTTCCTACAACATCGTCTACACAGTCTTCTAGTCCGTCAACCCCACCTCCACCGCCACCTTCTAATGCTTCACCATTTCTCGCAACATCTTCTACCCAGTCTTTTTCTAATCCTCCTACCCCATCTCCACTTCCTATTCAATCTGCTCCTTACGCTTCATCTTCTTCTAATCCCTCCCACCCTTTGGATGTTGAATTGCCACATATTGATACAACTGTCACAGCACCAACTACAAATGCTCATCACATGGTAACTCGGAGTAAGTCAGGCATATTTAAACCTCATGTTTTGTTGGCTGTTCTTTCTGGTAATCAATTTGAACCAACTACATACAAGCAAGCTGCTAGTGTTCCTAAGTGGCAACAATCCATGCTAACTGAGTTTAACGCGTTGATGCTTCAAAAGACATGGTCTCTTGTTCCTAAATCAGAAAATATGAAAGTTATTGGTTGTAAATGGGTTTATCGTTTGAAGTTAAAGCCGGATGGTTCTATTGATCGATATAAGGTCCGTTTGGTTGCTAAAGGATATCATCAAACTGCATCTATTGACTATACTGAAACCTTTAGTCCTGTTGTCAAACCTCAGATAATTCGGGTGGTTCTTACCATTGCTGTGTCTCACAATTGGCCTATTCGTCAACTTGACATTTAGAATGCTTTTCTTCATGGTGATCTTACTGAGACAGTTTATATGGAGCAACCTCCTGGTTTCATTGATTCTTCTCGCCCAGATATGGTGTGTCAACTACATAAATCTTTATATGGGTTGAAACAATCGCCTCGTGCATGGTTTACAAAACTTAGTCAAACACTTCTGAATTGGGGTTTTTTTGGTTCCAAGGTTGATACCTCCTTATTTATTTTCTCATCAAACCGTGGTATTCTTCTAGTGCTTGTTTATGTCGATGATATCATTATTACTGGTAGCACACAGAGTCTTATTATTTCCTTGCTTGGTTTTCTTAATAAATAATTTACTGTGAAGGATCTTGGACAATTGCATTATTTTTTGGGTATTGAGGTACATTACTCTGATATGGGTTTGCATCTCAATCAAACAAAATATATTACTGATCTTTTGAAGAAAACCGGAATGTTTGACTCCAAACCATCTGATACTCCTATGTCTTCAACTGCTTCCTTGTCTCTATATGATGGTGTTCCCTTGGAAGATGGCTCCGACTATCGTTGCGTTGTTGGTGCTCTTCAGTATTGCACAATGACACGTCCTAATCTTTCATTTGCTGTAAATAAAGTATGTCAGTTCGTGCATTCACCTACTGTCTCTCATTGGCAAGTTGTTAAGCGAATCTTGAGGTATTTGCGTGTAACCTTGTACCATGGCTTATCTATTTCCCCAATTTCCTCTCCATCTTTGGTGTGTTATACGGATGCTGACTGGGCTTCTTGTCCGGATGATCGTCGTAGTACCAGTGGCTATTGCATATTTTTTAGAGGTAATCTTGTTTCATGGGCTTCTTCGAAGCAAAAGGTTGTGTCACGTTTTAGTACTGAATCAGAATATCGTGTTGTTGCTAATAGAGCTGCTGAAATTGCCTGGTTGGAATCTTTGCTTCGTGAGCTTTTTGTTCCTTTGGATTCTATACCGTGCATTCTTTGGGATAATATGAGCACTATCTCCCTCTCTGTAAATCCGATCTTGCATGCCATAACCAAGCACGTTGAAATTGATTATCATTTTGTAGGGAACGTGTTGCAGCTCAAACTCTACTTGTTCATAACCATATGATCAGCTTACGGATACGTTGACTAAAAGTCTGTCAACTTTCATATTTCTCTCCTTACGTTCCAAACTTAATGTTCTTCATAGACCCTTAAATTTGAGGGGGGATAATAATAAAGTTTAGAATAAGTATTATATTAGTTTTTATTCTTTTATTTTATTCACTTAAGTTTCCATGTGTATTGCTATATACCTGTGGTATATATATATTGAGGGATGTACAACAAAACCTAATCTCAATAATAATCATGATTCTTTACTCTGTTGCCTCTTCTTCTTCGCCTCTTTTCTTCTTCGCACTTCTCACAAAAAGTTCATCAAAAGACAATCTAACATCATGAGCAATTCAAAAACCACATACATATGATGTGTTCATCCTGATTTTAGAACCCTCGGAAGCCCGCCCTACCCATCTTGCCCCAAGGGACGCGTGAACTCTACTTAGAGCATCCTGATTTTTTGTTTTAATCGAAGAAGTGGCTCGGTGGTTACAGAGCCACTTCTTCAACTTTTTGTTTTTTTATATTAATTTTTTCTTATAATTGTAAAAAAACAAACAACGGCTAATATTATTAGTCGTTGCTTTTTTGTATGGCGTTGAACAACAGCTAAAAAATTGTTGTTCAATGGTTAAATTTATTTTTTTTAATTTAAATTTTTTTATAAATACATGATCGATTTTATTTTTTTTCATTATCTCATTGTTATCTTCGCTTTCTACTTCTTTCCTCAACTCTCTATATTTTTCAACTATAAAAATATCTTGATTTATTTCAAATGACTTAAAATCTAGATCAATCTATGCTCCATGAATTCTGAAGAAATGAATTGGCAGAAGATGCAGAGGATATAGATGAACAAAGAATGCTCTAGCTATATGAGCGGCGACAAATGGTACGTCAAAGAACTCAAAGTTCTTCTAGTAGAACACAGAGGAGAAAGTATTTGAATCGGGATCGTGAAGTTGGACATGCTAATTTTTTCAATGATTACTTCTCTGATAATCCGGTATATCCTGATGACATTTTTCGACGTCGATTTTGAATGCCAAAAGAGTTATTTCTTCGTATAGTTGATGCAGTGAAGAATCATTCCGAATATTTTCAATGGAAGGTCGATGCAACGGGGAAAAAAGGTTTGTCATCAGTTCAGAAATGCACAGCGACTATTAGTCAATTGGCATATGGAGCCCTAGCTGATCATTATGATGAGTATCTATGGATTGCTGAAACAACTGTCATCTAATGTTTATTCAACTTTTGCCGATATATAATTGAAGTGTTCGGGGGCTTATATTTAAGAAGACCTAATGTTGCTGATATTCAACACTTGCTTGAAATGCATGAGTAGAGACATGGTTTCCCTGGCATGTTGGGTAGTCTTGATTGTATGCATTGGCAATGAAAAAATTGCTCCGTCGCTTCGAAAGGCCAATTTACTCGGGGAGATCATGGTGCCCCAACAATTGTGCTTAAAGTCGTTGGATCTTCGGACTTGTGGATATGACATGCCTTTTTTAGGATTGCAGGGTCACGTAATGGTATCAATGTGCTTAACGAATCACCGTTATTCAATGACGTCTTACAAGGAAATGCACCCGAGGTTAATTTTACGATTAATAATACATAATATATAAAAGGATACTATTTGACCAATGGGATATATCCAGAATGGGCTACTTTCGTCAAGAGCTTTCCATGTCCCCAGGATCCCAAGAGAAAAATATTTAAGGAACGATATGAGGCCGCGAGAAAGAATGTTGAGAGGGCATTTGGGTGCTCCAATCACAATGGGCAATGATAAAAGGTCCAGGACAATTTTGATACAAGGATAATTTGAAGGACATCATGTATACCTGTATTATTTTGCACAACATGATTATTGAGAATGAGAGAGATGCAGTAGTCAATTGATTGGACGATGAAGGAGATTCTCAATCACAAATATTTCAAGGCTCCACTCAAGAATTCCAAGCATACATCCGCAGAAATTACGAGCTACGTGATAATCAACTACATCATCAACTTCGAGCCGACTTAGTTGAGTATATCTAGGCATGCTATAATTGTAATCAGTGAAAAAATAATTTATTAATTGCGATATATGTATTGTAATATTTATGTAATTTTTTTAATTATGATAGTTATTTTATGTTAGTGATTTATGAATTTAAATTTTATTAAAATTTAATTATATAAAATATAAATATGAAAAAGAGATAATGAAATATATATAATGAAAAGTGTGGGACCCATGAGGGAGTTGTTGAGAGATTTTTTGATAGTGGAAAGAGGTATGAGATTTTTAACTTTTGATGTGGCGCAGACGTGGCAATGAAGGAGCTCACAAGGGGTTCTAACCATTGTGGATGCCCTTATAAAGGCTCTTAGCTTTGTTTGATACATTTGAGATAGATTGTAGATTTTGTTTTGTCCACGCCTTTGTGTAGTTCCTAAACCGCAATGGAACAATTACTTCTTTCCTAGTCTGTCGAAACATGTGTTTTTGTTTGATTATAAAGGCTCTCAGCTAGTTCTTTGATACATTTGAGATAGATCCTAGATTTCGTCTTGTCCATGCCTTTGAGTAGTTTCCTAAACCTCAATGGAATGATTACTTCTTTCCTAGTCTATTGAAACATGTGTTTTTATGAATTATAGTGGCTCTCAGTTGGATCTTTTTTACATTTGAGACGATCACAGGTTTTCTTTTGGTTACGCCTTTGAGTAGTTCCTGGACGGCAATGGAACGATTACTTCTTTCCTAGTCTATCGAAACATGTGTTTTTATGAATTATAGGGGTGCTCAGTTGGTGGTTCTCTTATACATTTGAGATGATCGTAGGTTTTGTTTTGGCTACTGGATTCGGAGCTCTCTGTGGGGGTGTCCTCGGGATGGAAGTTGCTGAGCATTGGAAGCAACTCTACAAGATCGATAAACAAGCTGCAAATCTCAGGTTCCTCTACTGGTGGGAGGACAAAAC
>JBBMJZ010000036.1:664439-704510 GCA_037833815.1 Zingiber zerumbet
GTCTCAAGCAGTCACCCAGAGCATGGTTCAGTAGATTTAGTACCGTAATTCAACAGTTTGGCATGACTCGAAGCGAGCTGATCTTTCCATCTTTTATTGCCACTCGTTTACTGGTTGCATCTATGTAGTGGTTTATGTTGATGATATTATCATTACAGGTAATGATCATCTTGGGATTTCACAAGTAAAATAATATTTTTTCAAACATTTTTAGACAAAGGATCTCGGCAAACTCAAATATTTCCTAGGGATAGAAGTGACACAGTCTAAAGATGAGATCATTATATCCCAAAGGAAGTATGCAATGGACATTCTAGAAAAAACAAGAATGTTAAACTCAAAGACAGTCAACAATCCCATGGATCCTAATGTCAAGCTTCTGCCAAATCAGGGGGAGCCTCTTTCAGATCCTGAATGGTACAAGCGATTAGTAGGGAAACTAAGCTACCTTACTGTCACTCATCCATATATCTCATTTGCAGTAAGTGTAGTAAGTCAGTTTCTCAACTCTCCATGCAAAGAACATTAGGATATCGCGACTCGCATTATTCGATATGCCAGGGGCGCACTGGGAAAGAGCATTCTATATGGAGACAAAGGACATACTCAAGTTGTAGGGTATTCTGATGCAGATTGGGCAGGATCTCCCTATGACAGAAGATCTACTTCTGGATTTTGTATATTTGTCGGAGGTAACCTTGTTTCTTGGAAAAGCAAAAAGCAGAATGTTATGGCAAGATCCAGTGCAGAAGTAGAATATCGAGATATGGCTATAGCTAGTCAAGAATTTATATGGTTAAAACAGTTGCTTCAGGAACTAAGGTTTGGAGAGGTTACACAAATGTCACTTATATGTGACAACCAAGCCGCTATGCATATTGCCTCAATTCCAGTCTTCCGTGAGAGAACAAAGTATATTGAAGTTGACTGTCACTTCGTCAGAGAGAAAATCATATCTAGAGAAATATCTACTAGTTTTGTCAATTCACATGATCAGCTAGTAGATATATTCACTAAGTCACTTAGAGGTCCCCGAATTGACTACATATGTAACAAGCTTGGTGCATATGATCTATATTCTCCAGCTTGAGGGGGAGTGTTAGAATAGAATATTTATAAGGGTATTTTTGATAAGGGTATTTTTGACTTTTTTGTATATCTTCTTTCCTATATAAAGACCTAACTCGTGGCTCCCAAGATACGAGATTTTAGGTTTTACTTTTAACAAGCTGCATTGCACATTTTGTTTATTGTCAAGCCTTTTGTTATCCAATAGATGTTGAATGTAAATTCATCTTTTTATTTGATTATACCATCTAAGTTCTTGATGATTGTTCAAATTATATTCTTGTCAGTATAATTAATTTATAACATGTAGTTTGTATGGATCACTATGCTTTATAAAACATTGGCTGAGATCCAGTTGCAAATATTAAGTGTCATATGATAACTGATTACAGGGCCAAATAAATCATTTATTATTTTTCAATAAGTTAATCCTGTTCTAACCCATATCCTAGTTTCATTTTTTTTGTTAAAGTTGCATATAAAATTAAGACAAGAATATTTTTTATGATGATTATTTTAATGTTTTTATGCATAACAATAAGCTATATTAAATTTTATATTTTTAATCGTTGAGCTATCTCATGAACAATTCATATCCTTTCTATATGATTTTTGTTTTTTTATAAATTGTACAATCTAATTCTTACCATATATCAGTTATGTTTGAGTTTGTAAATTCCATCTTTTACCTATTCTAGTTTTAGGAACTTCAGGCTTATTTCTTTTTTAGAAAAATAAATATATGTCTTTGTACTCAAATTTGGCTATCAATTCTTGAAAATTATAATTGTAGAGCCTATTATATGTCAATATTTGAGATATATTCTGAAGGAGGAAAAGGGGAAAAAATTCTTGATTTATCTGGCAATGGAGTCGGGTTGACTTTTCAAAATTCAACTTTGATTGGTCTTAAAGAGGTAAATTGTTGGTACCCATCTCCTAATTGTTTCAAGAGTTTGCCTACTCTCTAGAGGTTACAGTTGCCTAGTTTCTTGTTAACAGGTGATGGTTTCAAATATTGAAGAAGCTGAAAATCTTCTGGCACTAAGCATGCTCAAGCGTTCTACTGCAGCAACAAATGCAAATGAGCAATCTAGGCATGTGGTGTCTATCACCTTATTCTCATACTATTTATTTATCTTGGATCAATATTTTGCAGAAAATTCTTTGTATGAAGTAACCAGTTTATTAAAAATATTCAAAATGTTTCTAATATCTTTGTGATTTTTATATTAGTTTCTAACTGCTGCTACTCTATTATGTAATTAATATGCAGATACAGATTATTCTTGCTTATAGGAGTAACTTATTGTATTTGTTGGTAGATGTTAGCTTGGCTGCTCAGGTTTTCGTGTTTTGAGAACATGTAACTGGGAATTGGAAAATTTGATGCAGCTCATTTGTACAATGTGGATTGACTTGTAAATATGTAGATATAAAACAAATATAATTGTGCATGGACTTGAACTACCAACTTGTCTTGACCAGCAAATAAAGTTGTTGTGCTTGAGTTTTATTGGTCGAAAGGCTCATTTAAGTACTAATACTAATATGATTATCAATGAAAATCCTAGTTACTTATTCAAAGTTGATAAGAACTCTGAACACTGTAACTTTTTTTTTCATGCACAGCAAGATACATGTTCTGTTTGATGTTAGATGAATTGAGCTCTATATAGTATTAAAGTCCAAATGACCAAGTCTTGTTGTATAGCACTATGCATGTTTGATAGGTCATGTCATGCCACCCACATATATCATGTTCAGACATGATTAGTTAAAAGGGTTATGCTACATTCAGCTTAATGGGTGGCTAGTATATGACCATTTCACCCCAAATTTTCACTGCAAATTGTGATGGTTTTTTTGGAGATTTTGGAAAGGTAAGTGCTAGTTTGATATTAAAAGAGAAGAGAGAATTTGTCCACCACGTTAGTTGTGTTTCCGTACTGTTATAGTGTTCTTATTGTTATTTTTGATTTCTGAATATGATTTGACATGCAAATTTGTCATCTTTTCTAAGTGGAAGACAATATTATAAAGGGGTTTACTTGTTCTCTTCGAGTTCATTTTGGGCAAGTCTTTTTTTTGAATAAATCTTGTTTCTTCTACACAAATAGAAAAAAGAGAGGGTAGTCCATGCACAAGAATTAAAATATGGCTTACTTTGTTGGCACGGAATTGTTTTTCTTCCTTCCTAGCATACAACGTTTAAGAAATATTGTGCTGTAAATAATGTCTGAAATATTGTTTATATAAATAACGTTTTTTCTGCCTAACCATTGCAAATATTTTATAAATTTAGTTGATAGAATAATATAAATTTGGTTGAGATGCTTTGGATAAATCCTATTGAACTAAATGAAAAATATGCCTTTCAGCTTTAAGAATTTTGAACCACACACTAAAGATAAATGATACTATATCTAATATGTTTGTCCATTTCAGTTTTTAGGATGACTAACTTATGTGACCACTGACCATCCTTACATAGACCTTATTCTGATTTCATTAAGTTGCCAACACGTTGCTTTCTTATTCTTATTTATTTTCACTTAATCTTACAATCAGATCAAATCAAGAATGATTGCACCAAAATTCAAACACCACTATGGTGTTAGGCTGTGGTAATTTTGCAACAAATCTCTGGTTGGATTCCTCAAATCTGCACTTAGTGCACAAATTATTGACAACTACAGGAGCATTGTTTAGTGCAAGAATGATATCAGGATACTATGCTTCTGCTTACTGACCTATCACTCCATTTCTGCAGTCGATCCCAATGCATTATAAACATTCGCAGTGCTGATAATAGTCTTCGTGAACAAGATTATTCTTCTGATGGTGCTGTTCTCACTATAGTGGATCTTGCTGGAGCCGAGAAAGAGAGAAAAACTGGAAATCAGGTTTATATTTTATTTCATGTTGCAAAAAGGAGCAGAAAAATAGCAATTCAGTTTTCCCTTTTGAAATATCACATGTTTTCAATTTTTCCCTTTTCAAATATCACATGTTGAAATATCTCACATATCATGCCAAAAGCTTATCCAATTCTTTGCACTTGAACTTTGATGATACTAACCATAGACGGAATTGAGAATGATGCTATAGAATTTGCAGGGGGGTAGTTGGATTTGGTGGTTCGAATGGGAGAATAAAATGAGAAATTTCTGTAATAGATAGAAAGTTTTATACAACACCAAGTCATTAGTTAGTGGTCATGTGCCACTGGAATGTTATCCATGGAAAATTTGAATTATTGCCTTTTCACATGGAGTTGAGATTATTTAAGTGTAAACTGAATGTCATCAAAACATGTACAAAGTACTATTTTTGTATTTTTGCAATATAATTTCACATGGTATGTAACCACGAATATCTGGAATATCTTTGTTTTGTATATCATCGGCGAAACATCTAATTGTTTTCTGATTGTTTACAGGGTGCAAGATTAATGGAAAGTAGCTTTATCAATAACACATCAATGGTTTTTGGTCAATGTTTGAGAGTAGGTGGCTCCTAGGCCTTTTCTGAAATTCAGAATTTTTTTAGTGACTTCTATGATTAGTTTTTGTTACTTCTATAGAGATTAATTTTAAAATCCCTCGTGTACTTCTTTGTCCAGTCTTTGCTTGAACATCAGAAGAATCCAAAGAAGCCATTAGAGAAGCATTTCAAGAATTCATTGGTATATTTCATTGTTTGAATCCTATTTATTATGTGTAGTTGCATATAAGTCATCATCTACATGGTTCTTAACACATGAATACTATGTTCTTGCCAAAAGTTTCTTTTACCTGCCTCGGTGTTCATCAACCTTTATGTAATTTGACATCTCAATAGAAAGTACAATTAATGATTTTAAAATTTCTGCTCAATGCTGGGCCATATTTTGTTCTTCTAACATCTTCCACATACAGAGGCTCTAATCATTATTTTTTTGTAATAGTTGACTAGGTATTTGAAAGATTATATGGAGGGTAAGAAGCGTATGGCTCTGGTAAGAGACTTCCAGTATCTGATCTATTGTAAATTTACATGCCTCTGTAATATTCTTATTATTAACTTTATCTTTTAGGTGTAGTTTCTTTCTATTTGTAGTATACCATAAAGATGAACAGTTAAGACCTAATGTAATCGAGACAAATAGTTTGGATAAAGATAGCTTGGTGAGGTGGATGATGACCATCCATCATAATTTGGTGGGAAGATGCCTAGATCAATTATCTTGCGATCTGCAAGTTTGAGGCTATTGCTAATAGATTTTACTTTAAAGTTTACCTTTTTAATAATTTCATAAAGTCTCACATGCTATTCTTGTATAGTTGGGATATTCTCTTCTTACTCATACCATAACTTGATCACCAGTCTCAAAGTTTACATTTAGATGAAATTTTCTAGGTCTTTTGTTGGATAGCAACCATCACATATGCCTCCATATGGTCTTCAATAGGATATGATCCAATAGGAGCATAGGAGTGTCAATGTTATTTGAAGCTATTCTCCTTTCCGAGGTCAATATAACATATTGTTAAGTTTTCATTACCCTTGTTGTTTAATAGGATGAGTCTCTATAATCCGAAACTAAAAACCAAACTGAACCAAACCAATCCAATCTGAATATTTGGTTTGAATTTACTGGTTTGGGTTTAATTTCGTTTTACATACTAGGTAAGATTTTGTCACTTGTAGACATGGTTAATAGTGAACTGAACCATCAATTTTTCTATAATATGCATTCTAATTAAATTAGTATGTTGATTATCTTTATTTCTTACCGCTCTTTACTTTTTATTTTCCCTAATCAACAAGTCTTAAATTATGAGTATGTTTATTATTGATATCAATGAGATTGTTGTTTGGAAACTAGTTTTTGATTTGTTTTTGACCGAACTGAAATGGTTCTGGTTTGCTTTTGGTTTCGATTTGAAAAATAACAAATTTTCAGTTTGGTTTCAAGTTTTCTTACACTGCTACTATCAATGTTTTCTTTAGGATGTTTATGACCAATTAACTTATCAGTTTCTGGAGTAGGTGAATATCCACATTAAATACTCTTGTGAACTTGGTAGGTACATTGGTTGATAATCCTAGACGTTTTGTTTATTTTGGTGGGATTTGCTCTCTCTTGCAGATCTTGACAGTAAAACTTGGGGAAGATGATTATTCAGATACCTCTTTTTTATTGAGACAAGCATCTCCTTACATGAAAATAAAGTATGCCACTTTTCCATTTTTTGTGATGAATCTTCAATTTTTGAATTCTTAATAAAATGATAAGTACCTTTATTTGAGCTGATTTTATTCACTGTTGATGCTTTTGTTCACTTTAGTCTGATTTGGAAAGTCTTGCTGTTAATATTGGCTACAGCTGATCACATTCTTGTAATGTTTTCTTATAAAAAAACATGGATTATTCTCCATTAACAAATTTTGGTACTGTTATGAATTGATATACTAAAAAAATTGAATGTGAGAAGCAGTATGTACCTATGCTAATCAGCATTAGCCAACTTGATTTGGTGTTGAATCATAGAAAACTTATTGTCATCTGTATCCTGAAACTTTTGTATGCCATCAATATGACAAAAAATTCTTGTGGAATTGAGAATAAACTTTTCATTCTGTACATGCTAGCTAATGAATTAGTAACTACATTTAATCTCTGAAAAAGTCCCTATTGTTTTGTAACTTTCTATTTTTTTTGGAATGGGATGCTTGTGAAATTCCCATGAATTAGATCTAATTTATTCCATGTTATTTCCATAAGGTTCCTCTTTCTTATTCTTAAGGTAGCCTCAACTTCGTTGATCATGATTTGTGTTTCATATTTCTCTTCCTTTTGATTTGATTTGAAAAAGATGTCATCTGGTTTTTTTCGATTTTGATGTATGGATCCATGGCAGCAAGGTTTGTCCAACTTGTTTCATATGAAAATCCTAAGGAACATAACCTAACCTGATTTAACTCAACAATTTTCACAACCTGACCAAATTTAACTGAATTTTTTTCAAGCTTATCAATACTAACATACAATAATGACGAAATTAAAATATAATTGTAAAATTAGCTACATGAATATTAGGCATCCATCATCTATTATTCATCTAGAGAATAACTAATATGAGGTCGAAAAGGGAAAACAGTAAACTAACCAGCAAGTTCACTTGATATTAAGTGGCAAGGTATGTCCAAATCTCGTACAAATCAAGTAGATCTATTATGGACTAGAAGATGTAGATTGTGCCCAACCCACTAAGAACATAAGTTGTGCTTTGTTTGTAATTAGATGTGTACAAATTTAGAACTCCTAGGATATATGTGGGCAACACCCTCAAATTCAAAGTGTGAGCTAGAGCTGGTGACTGCACACAGTAGTGATCACTGTGTGACCTTAGGCGATTGGCTAAGCCTCACGAGGTTGTGATTTTAGTAACATGTGATCCTTGTCGATTTGGTTGATAAACATAAGTCACCTGCATATTCATCTGGTTTCATGGTGCTCCACCTTCTCAAGATGTCTCAGGTTCTACCTTAGTGAGACTTCTTGCCTAAGATCATTGCAATGCTATACAGTTTTGCATGATTATTTGAAAAAGTAGGTGAGATCTCAATTGCCTTGAGGAGGGCAAGATCATGGCAGACTATTGGAACACATTGATGAACGTGAGCATTGGAGAACACTTTTATCTGAAGATGACATTTGGTTGTCAGGATATGTAAGGAAGTCATGTTGAATTGTGGATTTGACGGGTGGTCAGGTCTGCTATATCAATCCTATAGTCGGAAGAAGATATAAGAGCAATGCTGAGAGGAATAAGAAACTAGACTTTTGCTATCAAGTTGAGAGAGGATGAACCACTGAATTGGTATAGAAAAGTGAAAAGCTGCACTAATAGCATAAAGTAACTAAGCATCAATGCTGCCTATACCAAACCTACAGTGGGAAGATCATAAATGAAAATCATTGAGAGGAATAAGAAACTTGGATTTTTGATGCCAACTTGTTAGTAAATGAGCAATTAAATTGATTTAGAAAAGTGAAAAGCTACTAGTTAACATAAAATCACTAAGCATCAAAAGAGAGGATTAGCGGACTAGGTTTTACTTGCACTGGTGCTAAATTCAGATGAGCCAGTTATAAAGAAAAGTTAATATCTGCTACTGTGATAGCTCATATATAGAGGCATGGTTTGGTGATGTACCAGTCCACAATATAACTTTTTATCTCAGTAGCATTTAAATATAGTGTGTTTCTGGAGTTTGTATACATCATGAACACATTTTAATTCTATGAAAAAAAATCTTTTATTCTCTGGAGCATCATCTGTATTACTATCTGATAAAAAATTTATATTGCTAATCCTAGTATAGTGATACCTTGATCTTCCTAATTTAATTTTCATTTGTCTCAAGAGTTTGTTATCTTCTAATTGTTCTGAAGCTATTGCTGCATGTTTTTGTATTTATTGATATAATAAAAATTTCCAAAGGATAAACATTGAAGTCATTTGAACTCTATGGGTGCAAAGATGAATCATGACTTTTGATGATCAGAATCTAATTATAAGTTTTTTCTTTTCATGAGCATCCTCTCATATCTACAGAATACATGAAATGACTATATTTAAATATTTCTTCTTTCATTTTGTGGATTATATATTAAAATTCAAACTTCACTTTATGCAAATTCAGGTACACCTGTGTTGAAGAACTTCTAATCATACCTAGTAAAAAAAGAAGCACATCTTCACTTGTGGATCATTGTAAGAGGAGGAAGATTAACGTCTCAGAAACCCTACTGGTATTTGATATTTTTTTGACTTTTTTGAAATTTAGTATACTGCTATATGAAATAGAGCACTCTGGAATGTTCGTTCTCTAAGTAGATCCATGCATTTCCCTTCGGCTATTGTATTTAGTATTTATCATGCACAAGGCTCTTATCTTCATGGTTTCATTCAAAAGTCATTATTAGTTTAGTATGACATCACATAATCCTTTTTCTATATTCATTTTGTTGGAAATTAGCACCGAGTATAAATGTCATTAACAAATGCTAGAGAAAACAAACAATTGAGATTCATGAAATAAATTTAAATCATACAGAAACAGAGATGTTATATCTATGAAAAGTAAAACATACATATTTTCCATCCAGTTGGCCTAAAATCATAATTTTATTTTTAAAAGGTATCTGTATGTCACATGTTCTGCTTATGCTGTAAGGAATAGCATAACATCCACGCATGGCCGTATAAGAATTGCAGGTTTAATCCATCTCTATCTTGTTAAATTCTAAATGCTGTTCAATTAACATGATTTCACTAAACCAGTTTTGCTAGATTGACATATGAAGCATATTTTAATTTGACATATTGTCTTGGTTAATGCAAGTTTTCTTTTGTACAGATTTGATGGGTTGGGTAACGTACAATGTTAAATGATAAATTGTTATGAGTTGTCAAAAGTTGCCATTATTAGTGAGATTGAATGGTCAAACCATTTGTATTTGTCGTAGTAGGATTGTTCGATCAACAAAGTCAAAATGGTATGAAAATAAATAAAAAGAGCAAATATTGATCATTTTACATTAAATTTCAAATGGCGCTCATTCATGATAAGTTTGCATTATGTTTTGTTATATTTAAAACTATTAATCATCATCTTATCTGTCCATTTCAACAATTTTGTATGATATTAGTTTTGAAAGCCAAAAAAAAGCTTTTGTTGCATGCCCATATTATCATCTACATTTGCCTGATTTCTAACTTCACTTGTTGAGCTTTATCAGACTTGCTTATATGTTTAATTTGTCTTTTGTGGCTTTCATATTGTTGTAGTTCAGCTACTTATTGCAGTTTTACATTCCTGTTGCTGTTAGATTTTGCTGATTGACTGACAAAAGCATACTGCTTGAGTAGATGTTTCATTCCTGTTTCTCTTTTATGCAGGATGTTGAAGCAGAAAGTGCAAACGACCGAAATGAAGTACTCAACACATTTGAGGAAGGTACTTCATTTGAAGTCTTGTTTTTATTTCATTTTCATGTGTGTTTTTTGCCAAAAGATATTCAGGCTACGTCATTTAGGATATGCATTGTTACTTCCATAATTTATTCTTTAAGCTATTGATGGCCTGTAGGTGATGCAAAAAAACAGCTTCAAGAAATGGTTGTACCACAATCTTCCTCTATTTCTCCAGAGATCATTGATGCTCCAACTACAGTAATCCCCACTAATGATGAGCTTCTTATTGAGCTGCAAAGACGGGCAAGGAGCGATGAGATTATGCGAAATTTCTCCAAGGCTCTATGGACTGTTCTAAAGCAATATAAGCAGAAACTTATTGTACTAATAACTACTGTTGTTTTTCCTCATATCTCCATTTTACGTGATACTTTGGTTTAGATAAATTTTCCTCTTGTTGCTAGATATTCTATGGCTTTCTAATTTTAATGAATGTTACAATGATAAGATGTAACCAACTTCCTCATTAAATTTTTTACAACCTATCATGTTCATTATTTATTAAGTCATTTTTCCCTACTGTACCATGTGGTTTCATAAATGATGGGTGTTCGATTACTATCAGGAATCAGAAAAGAATGTGCATAATCTCAGTGAAGCATTCACAAGGGAGGAAAACCAAGTTATCAAACTCAAGAAAGAACTGGAGGAGCTTAGATCGAACTGTTCTTGCCATAGACTTCCGGTTGTTGGTGAATCAAGCTCCTTAGATTTGGGACCTGTGCTTGATTGTTATGGTTCTGACCTGCTAACAACTTCACAAATTAACTCCAGTAACATATGTGCAGATTTTCATTCAGGGGATACTGTTACGGTAAGACCGTTCAATTGAGTCATAAACTGGTTTCAACTTTCTTTGTACTAGAAAGGTCTTTCAAGTTGCAGTATCGTGTTTTTTCAGGAGCTGAAATCATAAGCATGTGCTGAAGAGCATATGCCATGAAAATTTTTATGTTTGTCTTCCAGCTTCCAAATTGCTTAGTTATCTAGTTATCTATGGGCAGCCTGCATACCCATAATTGCTATAGTGTCAATGCTGCAATGCTTGGACTCCACCTTGTCGTTCTAGTGTCTAAATTTGTTTTCTAGATTTCATATTCTCAGGCAGCCAAATCTATTTCACTTGACCAAGAATTTGATAAGCTAACTAACAAGGTTAGAAATTAAATTCCATGTGAAAATTAAGAACTGTTCTTGTAATTCTTTCAAACATCTTTTTTTAGCTCTATGAATATATATTATGAACATTGAACTAGAGTATCTATTCAGACTATGTTATCATATCAGAATCCATTTGTCTCTTTAAGGAAAATTATAATCCTTTCATCATTCAATGGATTATCAATCGTAATGTCAAACAAGTAGAATTTCAGGTTTAATTGAGATTATGATATTGCATTCATTCTCAATTCCTAATAGTTGGAATTTGTTGATGCTGCTTCATTTTTCTCTTGTTTATCCCATTTTTACATTTATTAGGTTTTCATCATATTGATTAATTATTCATTCTTCCAATAGTTTTGATTCTATTCTTTGTCAACTATTGTTTTGCTTTTTTTTTTTATGAACATTTCCTTTTGCCATGTCATTCACCTAGCCACAGCTGAAATTTTATCCTTTGACACTAGTCATATTAGTGGTAAAGTCATCTGTAAACTCCACGAATGTGACCTTGCCTATGCTTCATTTTAGCAAATTAGAAATTCCATCCAATGCTAATACAACACTTATACCACTTTCACGTGGAGTAAGGATTAGATAGGACAACATCTAATATGAAATTCTATCAGTCAATATCAATATCAATCATATAAAACATTTTGTATATTATCCTCTTGGAGCACACAATCTGGTACCACCAAAACTCATTCCACAAATACAATTCAGTACATACATGCATGTCCTTTTTTTCTGTAGCTTACTCATATCTCCAGCGCTTTATGTAGCTCATTTACTACTATACTTTGCTACCTGCACATTCTTTCATATATGCATCTTGTAGACCATTGACATTACATTTTATCATGCTATTATACAAATAATTTCTCAATTTTCTGTTCTTTTGGACTTGAATTTTATATATGTAGTGCAGTTTAAGCTTGTACACATGCAGGGACACAACACACCACAGATGACTTACACTTACGGTTATGAATTTGCTTTCTCTTTATCAATGATCTCATTATATATGACATACACCACACCACAGATGACTTGCGCTTACAGTTATGAATTTGCTTTCTCTTTATCAATGATCTCATTATCTATTTACATTTATACCACAGCTGGTGGATCAGATGCCTGCAAGTTTACATGGAGAAACACTCATCCAAGAAGATTTTAAGGTGCTCTCTGATTGTGGTCCTTCATGTACCTCAGGGCTTATAAATGATTCAGGTATAATTTATTGTTGAATACAATAACATTTTTTTCTCTATTTAACTAACTGACAACATTTTGATGGTTTTAAAGATCTTCCATTTTCACAGACATCACTGGTGGATGCTCAAGTCCTTTGAATAGCTTCATGGATAATGAGTTCAATTTTCCTCCTCCATCTGTTAAGGAAGCCACTCATCTTGAAGAAAATAGTAGGGTTAGATTTTTTTCAACATCTGTTCTCCGATAACACATTATTCTATTATGTGAAATTACACAATTTGAAATTTGTAGGAATTATTAATTTATAATTTAAAAAGCTAATCGAGCCTCTATTTATTTATTTATTTATTTATTTATTTTGTGTCAGGGGTAATGTTGTGGTTCTTTTAGACATAATGAAACATCATTCTTTTCTCATCTGTTAGGTTGATTTTTTTCTGCCCATATGCAAATTTTTATTCCCTTCTCTTTTTAATATATTCAACCTTTTACATACCTCTCTTCTTTGTATTATGCTAGCAATTCTTCTATCTGCTTTTTGTTCTTTACATTATATTAACACAACCATTGCTTCATGTCACAGCTGAAAAACAGGATAGATAATTTGGCTGGAGAGACACACGTCCATAAGGATATAAAAGAAATGCTGGACTGCAGCACTAGGACAACATATAATTTAACTCAATCTGGTCAATGGTTTTTTTTTCTAATGATTCTTACTATTTTAACTTGTAGATAATTTTTAAACCTAATTGTCCTTTTTTTTCTAACAGACAGGGTTACTGGAAACTCAAGTCCTTTGAGTAAAAATGGTTCTTTTTCATTGGTGGGAGAAATCACTTATTCAAAAGAAAATGAAAGGGTATGATTCTCTTTCATCACCTATGGATGATTTTTTATTTATCTATTCATGTACGGCTGATTTATTCAAGATGGTAAGAACTCTATGGTTGTTTCCACTGTTAGTTTAAGAATTTTCATTTTCTGTTTAATGTTTTAGCTCTTTTGAGCAAAATAGTCCAAATGCTCAACTTCCTAACAATGCAACTACTTGAAAGTCTAAAAAATAGTAATGCATCACTGGATGATTGATGCAAAATTGAACTCCTATCAATTTCACGTGGTTGTAGAATCTCACTTGATGATGTTGCATTTTAGAGAGGTGAAGACAAAAGTTACTCAAGTACTGAATTCATGTTTTAAACTTAAATTAGAAAAATTAATGCAAAAAGAGACTAGTTACTGGATGTTTAATCTGAAATTATGCAATGGCACATTTTTTTATTCCAAAACACGTCAGTTTTAAGTTCACTTTTTGATAAGTTTTATGATAATTCACTGTATTTTCAATTTGGTGTCAACTTTCCTGAAGATGACCAAGCATTCAGTATCTCTTGAAACTTAAGGCAGTAAGAGAGGACTCAACTTATTTGGGCTCAACTTAAGGTAGTAAGTTTTATACTTTAGTTTAGCAAATTAGAAATTTGACCCACTGCTGACATCAATAGTACAGCATTTATCCCATTTCCATGCGGAGCAAGTATTAGATAAAACACTAGGATTTTCACATGGAGTAAGAATTAGATAGCACAATGTGTAATATGAAATTCTATCAGTCAATACCAATCTATAAAACATTTTGTATATTATCCTTTTGTAGCACACAATCTGGTACCACCAAAACTCACTCCACAAATACAAGTCAGTACTCACATGTATGTGCATTTTTCTGTACCTTACCCTTATCTGCAGCACTTTATGTAGCTCAACTACTACTATACTTTGGTACCTGCACATTATTCTCATGCATGCATCTTGTAGACCATTGACATTACATTTTATCATGTTATGATACAAATAATTTGTCATCTTTCTTTTCTTTTGGACTTTTGAACTCATTTGAAAGAAAACGAAAGGGTATGATTCTCTCACATGATCTGTAGATGATGTTTTATTTATCTGTTCATGTATGGATGATTTATTATCAAGTTGGTAAGAACTCTACCTTGTTTCCATTATTAGTTTTAAGAATTCCAATTTTCTATTTAAATTTTTAGTTCGTTTGAGCAAAATGGTCAAATGCTTCACATTCCTAACAATGCAACTACTCGAAAGTCTAAAAAATTAGCAATATATCACTGGATGTTAGTGCAGAATTGAATACCTATCAATTTCATGTGGTTGTAGAATATCACGATAATGTTGCATTTTATAGAGATGGAGACAGAAGTTACTCAAGTATTGAATTCATGTTGCAAACATGAATTAGGAAAAACTAATGCAAACAGGATTATATACTGGCAGTCCAACTTGAAATTATGAATGGCATTTTTTTATTTCAAGATGCTTGAATTAGTTAGGCATCAGTCAGTTATTTAAGTTCATTTTTGATAAGTTTTATGATGATTCAATATATTTTCTGTGGTAATTTCATGTCAAATTTCCTAAAGATGATCATACATTTAGTATCTCTTGAAACTTAATGCATTAACAGAGGATTCAACTTATTTGCATGCACTATAGGATGATTAATTGGTTACATTGGTCATGGGCATAAAACCTTCATAAGAAAAGGGATTTCAATTTTATCTCTAGTGCATTCTTCAGTCATCATTAAATGTAATCTTAATTTGTCAAACTTGGGACCTTCTATGAGCAAGTTACATTGTAGTTAGTGACGTTGATGTCATTTGACTTTTTAAGAATTGTGAAATGTTGAAGTGAAATGCACAATTTATTTGTGTTGTCAATCTTGTTTGGTATTTGTGCTCTGGTTGCCTTTGTATATTATTACCTAATTGATTGGTGTAGCTTACACAATATTTTGAACTCGTGTGATCATGTCTTTCTTGCTTAAACTTATTCTTTTCTGGTTTGTTGATTTGGTTCTTTTGCTGGTTGTGGGACATAAGCTTTTCCAGTGTCCGACAGAAGTTACTTTTCACTATGCTTTTGGAATTTTTTTTCACTTTAATATGCATTTTTTTTCATTAAATGCCATTTTTTTACTGCTTTTATATTTTCACCAACTTTGATTATCATTCTAATTCAACAGTTATCAAAGCCAGATTTGTTGCAAGAACAGCATGCCAAATCAATAGATAAGTATCATCAGCGTAGAATCCTAAAAGAAAAAAATGGTGTCATCTCAAAATCTGCAAAAGCTGACAAACCGAAGAGGTTGATTTTTCCAACTGCTTGAATCTTCTCTTTATATTTTTACAAGTTGTTTCTGTGTTGTCTGTTTTTATATGGTGCAAATATCCAGCTTGAAGGGGCATAACCTCTGTAAGCCTATTTACCTTTGATCTTTTTTTTTTTTTGAAAGTTGCTCATCTTTCAGTTTGGCTCTTCTTCATACACAAATTCCTAATTTTTTAATGTCATGCTATTTCTGTGTTTAAATTTCTTCCCTTTGTCCTCATTGTTATAGTATCCAAATAACAAAAAAAATTCTTTAAAGATGGCTTTGCAATCGTAATTGAGTAGACAAATGCATCAGTTAAACCGTCCCCTTGTCTTGTTCGTCAAAATATATGCCTTTTTAATACCAGGAAAATATATATGCTAACTAAATTACTCAACTGAGGCATTTTTCTATATGTTCCCTTGTAGGAGGTTGCTTCCAGCATCAACCATGTTACTGAAGGAGATGACAGGCCTTGACATAGAGGCCGGTAATCAGGTTTGTTGCTTAAAACTTCTTTTACTGGTACCAACCTTGAGTGGAATTAGTGAATATACCACAGGATATTCGTCTTATTAACACACAATTTCATTACACAGAATAAGTCAAAAAAATGGCAAGAATTTTTGTACACATCGTACAGAGAGTAGATGACTGCTTAATAAATTATACGGTTCTTAATTTACTTTGTTGCTGATTGGCAGGATATTAGAGGGAAAGCTACAAAAGCAGAGCAAGGAATAGCTCAGAATCATGACTCACTTTTTAATCTTTTAAGAAAGCAATCCTAAAATCATCAGCAATTTAAAACTGACCTACTTTATACTCGACTTGCATGAGAAATAGCTCGAAGATACTTCAAACTCTGCCTCTTGCATAACTGACATGAGGAAATAACACATGCGGACATACATTGTTAACATATTTGTTTGCTTATAGATGTTATCTATATGGCAGTATGGATCCTGACTTTGTTTGACAGGGATTTATCTGTAAAAGCAATTCGTATAGATTACAGTATTGTCTCTCTTTCAGAGGATTTGTAATTTTTTTAAATGACACTCCTTTGTTGACTAGAAAGCAATTTATTCATAAAAAATATTGATGTATGTTTTTTTTATGTTTAGTGCACATGTAATTTTTTTTTGTTTTATAGAGATCAAATTGATTAGTTAGTTTGACTTGAATAGGCCCATTTGATTAGATCGATTAGCTCATCTTGTTCGCTTGGACAAAGGGTTGATTAAGTTGTTTGGCTTGATTTGGCCGTCCAACTTGATTGGCCTATTTTATCTGAGTAAATCACTTGACCCATGTGGTTCGATTGGATTGGATGACTTATTTGAAATGCAGATTGATTGATGTGTTTGGCCTCTTTCAATCGGTTTAATTGATTTGCTCAGCTCATTTGATTCCGTCTCACTTGTTAGGTTTGATAAACTTGATCGGCTTGACGAGATTCACCAAGTCATTAGGTTTGTTCTGATAGATTGATTTCATTTGGTTTGTTCAACTTCTTAGCATGTTCAAATCAATGGCTTACTGCATATGCCCAATTCTATTGGCTTAGTTGGCCTAGCTCGATCAATCAACTTGTATCAATTAACTCGTATAATTGAAAAAGATTTATTATTTAGAAAATAAAGAGCTTTGATACGAATAAGAAAGATCATTTTTATTTTTTAAAGTCGTTTTTCAAATGTTTGTCACTTAAAAAGATATTTCTTTAATCATAATTTTACATTATATTAAATGTTAAAAATTTTAAAAAATTTAAAAGGTTGTTTTTTTGTTAAAATAAACGGAGGGCAACATTTGTGACAACTGTTGCAAATAATAAACTAACTATAAAAGTGATATTTTACTAATCGCTTCTTAGATTCTAATTATATATGAGTATTTTTGAATATTTATGAATATTAAATTTTTTTTTTAGATCTATAGCTTTTATTCAAAATCTAAAAAATAAAAATTTGATACTTTTTTCTTGTTTTTGTTTTTTATTTATGGTTTAAAATTAAAAATTGACATATATGCCCTTAATAACTTTATGATAGTTCTTAAATCATTTATAAAATTTCAATCATATTTTATAATAAGTATTTATTTTTTAAATAATATTTTATATTTTTTATATAATTTATATTTTCAAAATTTTTTATACATATTTTTATGTATTTATATAAATTTTATAATTTTTTATATTTATATTTTTATTAATTATATATATTTTAAAGTATTTATGTTATAAAAAAATAATTTTGATACAATATTCAAAATATAATAATAATTATATAAACATGTTATTGATAGTATCAAAATTATAGTTAGATAATTAAAAAAATTAATTTATATAGTTTAAAAATATTATTATCATTTAATTAAAAATTAAGATAAAAATAATTATTCATCAAACATAGAAATTTTATGCAGTATTAATTCTTAACTTCTATTTCTAAACCCTCGTATTTTAATTTTACATTTAACTTCAAAATAATCACTTTTAAATACGAAAACTCTCCGAAAGACCCCATCTTCTCCGTATGGCACGCAGGCGGTCCATGAGGGAAAGGGAAGTGACCCACTCCGCCACGTGGTACAACGTTACAAATTAGTAATAGTTTGATAAAAATAAAGTGGATAAATTTAGTATGAGTCGAAATTTATCAGTTTTTTTTTAAAAAAATATTATAATATTTAAATTTTAGTATTATCGAGTTGACAATTTATTTAATTTTGTCAACCTCGGGGCCTAGACTTAAACCCTAGGGCTGTCCTGTGGTTCTCAATCTCATCAACGCGCCGTGTTGGATCCGGCTGCGAATCACCAGGCGAGAAGCATTGGAGGATCTCGAGAGCCCAAGTGCCGCTCTACGCTACGTCGCTACCTCTTCTTCGCCATTCCTTGATTTCCTGACGCCTTTCATTTTCCAGGCATGGCGCCAAGTCATGGATCCATTGGGCTTCGTGCTCTAATCTGCGCGCTGCTGTCCATCTGCGCGGCCGCCAGCATCCGGCCGATCTCCGTTGCCCATAGATCTGCTGCACTTGATTTGTTCGTCCCCAGTGGTGGATTGTTTCAGAGGTTAGTTGGTCGGTCTCGTCACATTTTATGAACACGCCAGATATTTAGTTCTGATCGGCGTTCCCTCTTGATCGGAGTTGGGCATCGTGCATCGATCTGAGATAAATTCACGCTTGGAATGCTGTTTTTCCTTAGGCACGGAGACACTGTTTGATTTGACTTGGCGTCTTGAGAACTTAGAATTTCCTTAGTTTCCGTCATTTTTACTGAACTGATACTCAAGTGGGGAAGAAAAAGGAGCAGGAGAGTATCTGAAAAAGAGGATATATATAGAATTCTAAAATAAGACAGCGGGAGATTGCCCCCCCTATGTTTGTTGGACCAATTGCAGAAAAACCTTCCTTTCTTCCAAAGCTTTTCTCTTTTGGGCAAAAAGATTGAAATAAATTCATGTTTCTTTACGTTCTTATGAAATCTAAGCAATAATTGGTAACTGAATCTCTTCACTTCCCTTTTATTTTTGTTCATTAATAATCTTCTCTCCTTAAGTTAAGTGTCTTGGGCTGAGATTTGATCCTAAGTGAATTTGAAGTGAGGTCGGGAGTGGATTATGTTTGATCTGGGCTAATTATTGTCTATGATATATAGAACTCATTGTCGTTGTGGAGAAAATTCTCATTGCATTAACTAGATCATTAAATGTCTGATTAAGATTCAGGTAAATTTTCATTTCAGTTTTAGTTGATAGCTAGGAATTTAGTTCCTTGGTTGATTCCAGTTAATAATTGCCATTGTTGATTACTGTCTAATTTCTTGTGCCACTATCACTGGCTTGTTTACAAGTCAAGGATGGAGTATTCATTTGTCCTCTGGAAAAAAATAAGGTTTGAAAATTGAAAATAATAGTGTTGGTTTCCTTTGGACTCAAAATGCCATTGTTATGCTAAATCATAGTTGTCAAGGCGCTAGGCGAAGCCAATGCGACGAGCCACTGCCTAGCGCCCGAATGCCTAGGTGACAAAAGGCGATCGCCTGGCCACGAGGTGATAATACATAGAAAATATATTATATATTTATATTCTTCTAAAAATCAACTATTTACAATAATAAACTATATGAAAACTTAAAAAAATAAAGCTTCAAGTAACAAAAAACAAAAATATCTCAATATTGTCGATAAAACAACACATCCAAATCTTATGCTAGATAATTTAATTTTCCCAAAACAATCTAGACTCAGATCAATCACACTTTCCAATTCAATCATTTCATCCACATCACCATCCTCCACGTTTGAATAATCATCTTTTAACACATCATCATCAAACTCTCCCTCGTTAGTAGATTCTTCATCTACATACACTGGTGATTGTAGAGTTACTAGAGTATGAGTAGTTTGGCTCGTTATCCGACCTCTTCGTCCTCTCCTACCTTTGCCTCTAGAAGTTGAAGCTCCCCTATAAGTAGGTTTTGAGGTCCGTTGTTGTCTGGTATGTCTGGTTTCTTCTTCTACTCCAGCAGCCTCTGCTACAACGCTCCATGTCAAAATATCATCATTGTCACCAAAAACAGGTTCCTCTCCAGCTTCCATCATTCCAATCAACCACTCATTATTACAATCATCAATATTCGTCAAAACTATAGGATCTCTTTTATCCTTCTTAGCCGCATGAGCCTTGAGTGTTTGATTGTACTTCACATACACCAAATCTCTTAGTTTCTTGTGATCGAGTCTATTCCTTTTCTTTGAATGTATCTGTGACACGAAACCATCATGAAGGCATAATAAATTGAAAAGAAAAGTGAAAGAAGTCATGAAATACAATAATAGCATTTACTCACATGCTCAAATATGCTCCAATTCCTTTTACAACCTGATGCACTACATGTGAGGCTAAGAACTTTGATAGCAAATTCTTTCAAATTCGAAGTATCATTGCCAAACATTTTCCACCAATCCGCTGAAAAAAAAATTGTATCTCATTTGATATTTAACTATTTAACTTCTTGGAAAAAAAACATATACCGAGCGCCATTGGTTGGTCTTTATTATTCATTGCTCTAATGGCAAATTTATTACCAAACAATGACTCCGAGTTCTTACATACCGGCAACTCCTCCATAATAATCTTATCCCTCACTTCATGGCTTGGAATCAATCTTTGTATGCATTCAAACAACCCATTTGTGACTTCTGTATCCGTCTCAACTTTCGGATTGTGATAGTAAAAATATGGGTTTAAGTAGTATCCTGCCGCGTGCAAAGGATGATGAAGCTGATTATCCCATCTAGTATCAATAAATTCTAACACTTTTTTACATTTCTCTCTGTTGTTATCGAAGGACTTTAGAATTTTTTCTTTTGCTTTGTCCATATCTTCATAAATATAACCCATCGATGGCCTTGTTTCATTGTCGACAATGCGAAGAACCATCACTTTAAGTGTGTATGTCACATTATTCCAAAATGAAGGCGTGAAAACAGTATCATTTGCCTTTTTACCCTTTATATCATTTGACCATTTACTTTCTATCCACTGTGTTGATAAGAACATTCTCTTCAAAGCCTTTTGTCGTTTGTGGAGGCTTTGTAAAGTGAGAAATGTAGTAGCAAAACGGGTGACTCCATGTCTTGCCAGCTCTTTGTTTCCAGTAAATTCTCTCATCACGTGCAAAACACCTCCATGATTGTAAATGAAACCAACAAGAGCAATTGCTCTAGTAATAGTCTTCCGAACCACCTCAATTTTGCCAATATCCTCTATCATCAAATCAATGCAATGAGCAACACATGGAGTCCAAAACAAATTCGGTCTTTTTGCTTGTAGAAGCTTACCTACAACAAAAAAGAGTGAACAAATATCACCAATCAAGTTCATTCAAATTATGTAATATAATATCCAAGGAAGTAAAATTTCAACACTTCACATACCAGCTAAAACATAATTGCTGCCATTGTTTGTAATCACTTGCATGACATTTTTCTCTCCCACACGTTCTACAAATCTATCAAGCAACTCATATAATAGGGTTCCAGTCTTGACATGGGCGGATGCATCCACAGATTCCAAGAACATTGTTCCTTTGGCTGAATTAACCAAAAAGTTGATCAATGTGCTATGTTTCCTATCAGTCCATCCATTAGACATAATTGAGCAACCATATTTCTCACACTCATCTCTGTTTTCTTTCAACAACTCATTTGTGTAGGCAATTTCTTTCTGTAAAAGGGGTACCCTCAATTCATGATAACTTGGTGGTTTCAAATTCGGCTCGTACTGACCTATGGCTTCAATCATTTCCTTGAAGTTAAATGGGCAGCATTGAAAGAAATCGCAGCTTGATACATGAAACGAGCTATCTTTTGAACCGTTCGAACTCTAAGCTGTTTGTCACAAGCATCATTTATGTTTGTTTGCCTCAATTTCCCCCCTTTGGTTTTCTTCTTCGTGATAAAGAGGTCCATTGGCCCTTTAACACTGCCACTTCCACTTCCATTTCCAGTCTCGTGTATGGAAGTCAAACTTCTCTTTTTGCTCTCTTTAGAACTTGGTTGTACATCTTCTTCATCGTCTTCATCTTCATCGATATCAAAAAAGCAAAAATCTTGCTTCATTCCACCACAAGCTCTCAATGTTTGTTTCATCTTTTCATTCATATAGTTCAACAGCTCATCACGGACACTTTGTGGACATTCTTTGCATTTTCTAACATTTTTTGAATTTCCACCAATATGTTGTTTGGCTCGAAAAATTCCTCCATTAGACGTGAAGCCATAATACCTACACGTCACACTATTAGAATCATTTGGGTTTTTCAAATAACAATGCTTCCAACCGGGATCTCTCTTATTATCACCATTTGGTTGTGTGTTTTCTTATTGATGATAAGTCATAATTAGATATATGCAGACAAGAACAAGTCCAAGAACCTACAATCGACAGACAACAACACACAAAATCGGTTTATGGTTTTATGCGCAGACAAGATCAAAGAAAACAGAACACAAACAAGAACACGCAACCTGGTCCAAGAACCTTCAATCGGCAGACAAGAACACACAAAATCAGTTTATGGCTCTATATGCGCAGACACGATCAAAGAAAATAGAACACAAAATAGGCAGACAAGACACATAACCTGGTCGAGGAACCTTCAATCGGCAGACAAGAACACACAAAATCGGTTTATGGCTCTATATGCGCAGACACGATCAAAGAAAACAGAACACAAAATAGGCAGACAAGACACATAACCTGGTCGAGGAACCTTCAATCGACAGACAATAACAGGTCCAGGAAGCTTCAATCTTCAATCACAAGAATAGGGGGAAGAAGCTTCAATCGGTAGAATTGATGATATAGAATTGAGAATACATATCATCATGCAAAACTAGGTTTTTTTTAAAAAAAAAAATATTACTTATGGGCTGAAATTAGTTATGGGCTTATTTAATTGGGCTTTGGGTCATTAAAAAAAAAAGGGAAGCCTGCTTATGCTATGTGCATAAACTGCTGCAAGGAGGCGCTTCGCTCAGACCGCCCGTCGCCTGGAGAAAGTCGGTTTAGAGGCACCGCAGGCGCTCGCCCAGCCATGCACGTCGCCTGGTTGGAATCTAAAGCGCTGAAGCTGCGCCTAGTGCCTGAGGCGCACCTTTGACAACATTATCTCTACCTTTGCTCAAAAAGTTTAGTCCACAATAAGGTAAGGTGTTTTCATTAGATTGAGTCGTGTCAATTTGCAAAACATCACCGTCTTAGTTAGGGTCCTAGAGCAAATAAACGTGATACTATTCCTTTTGAATGAGTTCATTCTGATATTTAAGATCCTTATCCTATTTTATCTAAATCTGGTTTTAGGTATTCTGTTACTTTTGTCGATGATTACTCTCGTGTAACCTAACTATATTAAATGAAAAATCATTCCGAATTATTTTCTATGTCTTGTGTCTTTTGTGATGAGATTAAAAGTCGGTTCAAAACATTCATCCATACCTTGCGAAGTGATAATGCTAAGGAGTATATATCCGGTTTATTCCAGACGTACATGGGTCAGAATACAGTTGTCACAGGGGTAAATTTTCACCTTAGAAAATTCCCTGTGCAGCAATCAAGTCCCGCACTTGACTCAGCCTACCAACAAATGCACCACCGAGGTATGAAGAATGCCCAATACAAAAGCACAACAAAAGCCTCAAGCAAGCCAGCAACACCGAAAACTCCCAACCTTCATTAACCCGTTAACAAAGGAATACAAGTGGAACAATACAGAATTGTTTACAAATTGCTCAAGATCCGCACATACAAATCCTTCACGATCTTGCTCACAATTCTTCACGATCCGCCTAGACAAAGCCCCTTGGCACTTGCCTAGAATCTCGCCTATGATTTGCCTCTAGGCCACTCTCTTGGCACCACTCTTGGCACACTTTGGCACCACCCTTGGCACCCTCTTACCAATGACCCACCTTGCCTATTTATCATGCATAGGCAAGCGATTACAAGGAAGTTACATGGTAGTTGCCCTAACCAGCAATGTCACATGTACAAAACCAACTCAACTTCTACAAAACCGTTTTGTCCACATGTCTTGGCTGCCGTGGCTCCATGCCAAGAGGCAGCCTGCACACCTTGTGCTTTGCCCCATCATCATGCTGCATTGACCCATGCCAAGTGTCAGCATGCACTGCTTGTGCTTCGCCCCCATGGCTTCACTGCATTAGTCCACGCCAAGTGTCAATCTGCACACCTTGTGTTTGACCACGATCTGGTTTCGTTGGCACCACGAACAGTTCATCTGTCCGCCAGTGTTCGCACAACGGTTCCATATCTTTGGCACCACGGACAAGTCCATCTGTCCGCCTTTGGCACCACGGGCAAGTCCATCTGTTCGCACCACGGACAAGTCCATCTATGTGCTCCGTCCATGGCTTCGCTTCTTTGGCCCCGTGCTAAAGTTTGCTTGCACACCAAGTGCTCGACCCACGGCTCTATTTCTTTGGCACCACGGACAAATCCATATGTCCGCTCCCTTAGCGCCACGGGTAAGTCCATCTGCCCGCACCTTTGTTGTCAAAAACAAGTCCATTTGTCTGATCCTTTGGCAACACGAACAAGTCCATCTATCCGCATCACAGTCAAGTCCATCTGTCCGCTCCTTTGCTGCTTGGCATGCCCAGCACACATGCCTTGCTTGCATTATCACCAAGTCTACCCCTGCATGTCTGGTGCATTGGACAGCACCCCGCGTACTGTCACAAGTCTCCACTATTTGGCATGCCTTGTGCATAGGCCATGCTCGAGAGATTGCCAAGTCTACCTTTTGCATACTTGGGCTTGAGCAGCGCACCGCGCACTGCTCCAATGCTTGGCATGCCTTGCACACATGTCATGCTCGCTAGATTGCCAAGTCTTTACCTTCTGCATGACTTGTGCTTGGGCAACCCCGCGCTGCCGGTCCACTGGCTACTTGGCATGTCTTGCGCACATGCCACGCCCGCTTCATTGCCAAGTCTGCCTTCTACAGACTCGTGCTTGGGCAATGCCCCGCGCACTGCCAGAATCCTTTGTCACATCTAAGCATGCATTGCGCGCATGCCCAGCTCAAACATTTGCCAAGTCTTCCTCCTATAGACTTGGGCTTGGACAGCCCCGCGTTGCCGCTCCACTTAGCATGCCTTGCGTGCATGCCACGCCTTGAACATTTCCCAAGTCTGCTCCTGCATAACTTAGGCTTTGGACAACAACTCACGTGCTGTCAGAATCCTTGTCGCTGCTTAGCATGCCTTGTGTGCATGCCCGGCTCATATGTATGCCAAGTCTATCTCCTGCAGACTTGGGCATGGACAGTGCCCTGCGCACTGCCGATCCGTTGCTTGGCATGGCTTATGCCCATGCTACACCCGCTAGAATGCCAAGTCTGCCTCCTGCTAGACTTGGGCTTGGATAGCCCCACGCCGCCCAAACACTTCATGAAACTTCTTGTATTGACACTTCATCCCAAAATGGTGTAGCTGAATATAAAAAATATACATCTTCTTAAAACTGCACGCCCTTTTATTTCAAATGAATGTTCTCAAACCTTTTTGGGTTGATGCAATTTCTACAACATGTTTTCTCACCAACCGCATGTCATCCTCTGCTCTTCATGGAAAAATCCCTTACAAAATCCTTTTTCTAGTAAGTCGTTTCCTATTAACCCTAGGATATTATTTAGTAGCACTTGTTTTGTTTGAGATGTTCGTCCACATGTCACTAAATTAGATCCTAAGTCGGGAAAGTGTATCTTCCTTAGTTATTCTCATCTTCAGAAAGGTTATACGTGTTATTGAGTATTAACAAATATTTTATCTCAATTGATGTTATGGAAGACATACCTTATTTCCCATCCTCCCCTATTCCGACTCATCAAGGGGAGAATGATGATTTGTTGGTATATTCTATCACACCCTCCACACTTGTTCCAAAATCGACTCTTGTCAAGCCTTCTATTATTCAAGTCTACTACAGGTGTCGCCCTCTAGATTCATGTCTTGCACCTACTACTTCGTCATCAAACCTAGTCTCGAGCAATAATCTTCCTATTCTGTTACGTAAAGGTAAACAACAATGTACTTATCCTACTTTTCTTTCTTATAATGGCTTGTCGTCTTACTCTTATTCCTTTATTGCTTCACTTGATTCTATCTCTATTCCTAAAACTGTGCATGAGGTCATATCTTATCCTGGTTAGAAAGATGCAATGATAGAGGAGATAAATGCTTTCAATGACAATGGCACTTGGGACTTGGTCAATCTACCTGTAGGGAAACCAGTTATTGGATGCAAATGGGTATTCACAATTAAAGTCAATCCGAATGGGTCAGTTGCCACATTAAAAGTATATCTTATCACTAAAAGCTATGCTTGGATCTATAGGATGAATTATTCTAACACTCGACATCTGTTTGATTGTTTATTTTAATGGTCGCTACTCATAATTGGTTTTTACAACAACTTGATATAAAGAATACTTTTCTTCATAGTAATCTTCAAGAGGAGGTGTATATAGAGCAACCTCCTGATTTTGTTTCTCAGGGGAGTCCAGGCACGTTTCTTGTCTTCGAAAATCTTTGTACAGCTTGAAATAAAGTTTTAATGCTTGGTCATTCTGTATTCTATAAACAAAAACTGGTATTATTCTATTAGTTGTATATATAGACGACTATAAGTGATACTATGGGAATCTCATCTTGTAAATCTTTAATTCATACTCAATTTCATACGAAAGACTTGGGGTACTAAAATATTTTTTAGGTGTTAAAGTTATATATTTCTATCTCAAAGAAAATATGTCCTTAACTTATTAACTTAGACAGGAAAATTAATGGCAAAGCCTTTTAGTGCTCCAATAACTCAGAACATACATCTCAAAGGAGATGGGAAACTATTTAAACATCCTAAGAGATAGCAAAGGTTGGTTGGGAATTTGAATTACCTTACCATAACTGTTGTCGTTTATGTCATCTTGAACTAGTCATCATTGGACAACGTTAAAACAAATTGTGTTACTTGAAGGGAGCATCCGAAAGGGGTATCGTATATAAAAATAATAGGCACACTCATATTGAATGTTTTTTCAAATGAGTTGGGATAAATTCTAAAATGGATAGAAGATCTACTTCAAGTTATTGTATCTTTGTTCAAGGAAATTTAGTCCCATGGAATAATAATAAGTAAAATGTTGTGTCAGAATCCAGTCAAGAGTCAGAATATAAGGCTATGACAAATTTTGTGTGCGAGATAATATGGATATATCAACTCTTGACTGAAGTAGGATTTAAAATTTCATCATCAACTAAACTGTGGTGTGATAACCAAGCTACTCTTCATATTGCATTGAATCCTGTGTTTCATGAGCGAACTAAGCGCATTAAAATTGATTGTCATTTTGTTCGTGAGAAAATTCAACAAAGTTTGATTTCTACCGAATATATGAAGACTGGAAAACAACTTGAGGACATGAAGACAAAAGCTTTAAATGGAGTTCGAATTGATTATCTTTGTAACAAGTTGGGAATGATTAATATTTATACTCCAACTTGAGGGAGAGTATTATTTGTATATATTAGTTATCATATTAGTAAAAATTAGTTAATATATATGGGTCAATTAGGTTAATTGTCAATTACCCTAATTATAGTTTCTTAAGATGGATCCCTAGTTTGTAAATAAATATGTCTCACTCTTCAATAAAGTTTATATATTCTTTTTATCTCAAGTTACAAGATGCTTCTAAAAAGGAGAAAGATACATATATCATGGAATAAGATTAGAGGGTTTCAAGGTACATAAAATTCTTATTGCTTACTTGTGTCTTTGTTTGTATTTACATTTTCGTTGTGTACTAATTGTCAACATAATCAAGCAATCAAAACAATCGACTAATCACTACCCCTGCTAGCCTCACCATCAATCCATTGCCTAAGTAATAGGAAGAAGGCAATGGCATAATTTCCATTTCCAGATCAAGATCAAGAACAAGAAGTTAATACAAAAGATAATATATATAAACGATGCCTTAGAAGGGCAAGTTCTTTAGAGAAATTTATAATGTGTTATTATCTACATAGTAAAGCACTCTTGATTATTCTAGGATATAAAATCCAATAATGAACAAGTCTAAAAATGTATGTCATGCCTATCTAGTTATTTGAAATTAAATGAAATATCTTGATTGTAGTATGGATCATCACTCTCTCAATTTATCATCATCAATATTTTTGTGTTTGAGTTATAAGGTGTATGGATATTATATCTCCATTGCAGTGCTTTATAAATGGAAATATTGAGAACAATCAAGTCACTTTGGTCTTTAACTACTCCTTAGACCTTCAACTCTAACAGATTCAACTATAATTAGCAATAATAAATAAAGCTTTATGATTCAGGAAAAGAAGGTGAAGCAAACGAGAGGTTGTAACACCCAAACACTGGTGTTCTGTACGTCATTGATTTCTCAAGTTATAGAGTCTGCAGTGAATCTAAAGAATTGTTCTATATGTCATTGCAGTGAATCTTAAAACGATCATGACAAAACTCTCCCTATTTAGAAACAAGGACGGCCTAAAAAAATGAGTTGCTACAACTGTCTAAGTGTTCTTCAACCTAATTAAGTAATAAGCAGACTCGGGTAAACTTATTGACCACTGCGCGCTATCAAGATTTTTCTTAAAATTATCTACGATGGCTCAAACAAACATTGTGAACCTAAAAAGTTTAAACGACTAGTAAGAACATTAGAAAGAAAACAGAACTAAAGCAAATTTTATATACAATTGAGTTTTACGTGAGAATAGATGTATGTAAAATATGCCTTATGTGAAGTAAAAAAAAAATCATTATTGGTTGACCCCGTCATGCAAATCGATCAAGCAACGACCAAAATAGAAAACGCAATGTCAGAGTGCAAAAATACCGTCAGCAGGATCGCTGAAGTTCACATAGGCGTAACCAAGTGAGCGGCGGGAGTTGATGTCGCGACACACGCGGACCGATACAACCGGCCCGATCTGGCTAAAGACATCGTACAGATGCGCGTCAGTGACGCCGAGGTCCAAGTCGCCGACGTACAACGACGTCAAGGGGAACTGGACCGCGCCACCGCCCGTTGCAGCCGCCGCAGCCGCGCTGGAGATCACATGGGGCTGAATCTGCATTTGCGCCATCTCGCCCTTCCAATACAGACGACCACAATACCGTTTCTTCCCCGGATCCTACACGAGCCCTAGCCGATCAAAGAGGCAACAACGACAGAAGACGGGATTCCGATTGATGTATCGGAGACCCGTCAATTCAATTTTTTTCTCTTCCTTTCTTTTCTAATTTTTTTAGTTTTTGAGATGATTCTGATAGGACTTGGGAAGGGCAGCCGCTCCCGCTTGCAACCGCACAGCTCTGCGCTCGCAGGCACCGCTAGTCGGTAGGGGCATTAAATAGCCGGGTGTTGGCAAACCCTAATTGAGTTGCTGAGGCGATCCCAACCGTCCGATTCAAATGGTCGAACCACATACACACTATCATTGTTCGCACCAGGATGACATCGTCGGAAGAGAACTGCGAGGTTACGTGTCTTCAGGACGGGGAGAAGTGATGGCCAAGTTTAACGTGCGCAAGCGTCCTGTACGTTCCAACAATGTATAACAATGTATGGCGAGTGCGTTCAAACTTATTTAATAAAATAATTTTAAATTAATCTAAGTCAAATTTTAAATAAATTAAATCATTTAAATTTGCTTTTATTTCTTATTCTTTAACAATTTTTATAATTTCAAATTAATTTAGTTGATTAATGAGTTTAATATTATAAAGGTTTCTTTATCTACATTGCTTGTACACTTAATAATAATGAAAGTTCCAACCGGTAACAAAGAACAAGATGTTAGACATGTGAATGAAATTTTAATTAAACTTAGACATGAAAATTTTATAAAATTTTCTATGTTTTTTTTTTGTTAAATTTAGATATGGGAATAACAATTTCATTGATTTTCAACTCAATTTATTTACTTTTAGACAACTATATATATACTATTTCACTGTACTATTTTATCATTACAAAATTAAATATTGTAGATATGCCATTCTACGCCTACAATTTTCTCATAAAATCATGAGTTAAAATTGTATATCCAAAAATATTTTCATAGTAATATAAAAAAAAGTTTAATTCCACTCTAATCTCCTTTTTTTTCTCTTTTCCCACATTTATATACCTTTCCAAGATACAAAAGTTCTATTTCAAACATTGATGTCCAAAAGGAATTCATCAAAATATCAATAAATAACTATGCATTATATGTGTTTACAAGGATAATGTTATCAAATAAATATAAATACAAACACACTGTAAAACTATCATATCTTCAATACAAAGCTCCAAATCATCTTCCAACGAATCTTGAATGGTCCCTGCTAGCTTTTCTGAAACCAAACAGCATAAGAAATAGTTGAAGAACACTGCAACGCTTTATTAAACTGTACATTCGCATGTGTTTCTTGACTGAGAATCCTCTCTCTATATGCAAACACAGAAACCAAGTCTTACACTTCACCATCAAAGTATACAAAAACGAGAAAGAAAGGCACCTCGAACCCTCTCTCTACCAAGAGCTCGATATCTGTATCAAGACTGATGAAACCAACATCGGCTTCTCTAGCTCGATAATTAGCTTTCCCTATATGTAATACAACTGCGTATTACGAGCAAAATTCTCATCACCTACCTGCATTATTTGGTTTCAAATTGAGCACAAAAGGTGCAGCAAAGGAGTCATCACAAATGCTTAGTAGTAATTTATCGCAAACCTTTTACGCTTGGGTTTTAGGGTGCTTGACGACGATGGATTAGTACTGTGCCAATTCCTTTTTCTCTGGTTGATGAACCAGTTATTGATCTGCTTTAACTGTAACCCTGTTTCTTGCACCAGTCGTGTCTTGTCATCCTCCTTTCATGGGAACCAAAAAGACAACGTTTTTCAGGGCGTTGAAGTTTATGAATAGAAGATAAAATAGCAGAATGGATGCCACCAAGCCCACCGTTGGGTAAGGCCACTTGGAGTGTGATTGCCACCAGGCCTTCAGTGTGGAAGTGCTGTCCCCGGGGAGTCTACCGGCTTTTCGCTTACGAAGAATTTCTTCTCTAATGTCTACGATCTTGCCTTTGTAACCCTTGTAGCCAGATCATTCACCGGAAGACTACATATAAGCTCACAGAAGACACTTATATAATCTGTCATCCAATAGATTGGTCTGTGCCTACCTGTTTTAGCTCATGCTTAAGCTCTTGCCTGACACGTTCCATCAAGGATCGCTCGGTCTCTGTCGGAACAAGGGAGCCAAAGCCCATGCTGTACACTGGTCCGTCCAAGCTTCCATCAAGCAAGTTTGTGTCACTGTCTTCTTGGTCATCCTCATCATCGGACATAGTTGCTCCTGTGCCTTCACCAGGAGAGACTCCTGCTGCATTTGGCTTATTTAGATGCTCTCCTTCAGTAACCCAAATACTTTGAAAAGGAACTTTGAATGATCACGATTGAGTGGCCATAATAACATTTTATAGTCAGTGAAGCATGCAATGAAACAGTCTTGGCTTGTTAAGCATTTAGACCATGTATCAGGTAGCTCAGTTAAAAGACAAGTTAATTAGTGACAGTAAGAGTATACTATTTAAAGACATCGAGCAAGCATTTATGACCCCTCAGATTTGATGAAAGTAGATCTCTTACTATCAGCCAATAAAGATTATAAAATGAAAGTAGCTGCTCGAATTAAATAAAGACATGTGATTGATCTAAATGAAGTTCATGGTAGAATCAAGTAAAGGATTTTGTAATATGATGTGAAAATGATAAGTGCACCTATGCGAACTAAACAAAGATATCTGATTAAATAAATGAAGATACATGCGAGAAATAAATGAAGACGTGCGATTGAACTAAATGAAGGTACATGCTAAAATTAAAAGATGGCATTCTGAATTTGATGTGAAAATTTCAAACTAAATGAAGACACCTGATTAAACTAAATGGAGATTCTTACTGAGACTAAGTAGTGGCACCTGTAAACAAATAAAAGATTTATACACAAAAAAGTTACTTTATTCAACTTGTTGTAAGATGTATGTACGACATGCGGCCATAAACAAAAAAGAGACTATCAGATGTAAAATGGAGGACTTCGCCCTAATTCTGTCTCCTTTTGCATAAAGTTCAATGGAACAATAAGATTAGGATAACTGATCTCAAAAATATTTGATAGTAATATGACTTCATAACCATGATCACGATGACATAGAGAAGATATTTTTTGTAACAAAAATGTTCTATAGCTTCTTGATACTTTTCTTGAAGGTCCTTCTAGCCAAATAGAGACCGACTTAAAGATCAATTGACTACATAGGTGGGCACAATTTGATTTATAACTTTGCTACGTAGGAGTTCAAATCTAAATTGATATATTTTTACCTACCTTACAAGTCGGTAAAGTGATTGTTTTTCAATTTGGCTCAATTTGATTTGTCAGTTGTAAGTTAGAAGAGCAAGCTAGTGCATAATCAAAGACCATATCAAGCTGTAATTTGGTATCAGTATTATTAGAACTCACTATAAATTGTTCAGTAAAAGCTAATTGAGACAGAGATGGTGAATGTAACCTGTGAGGCTTTGAAGTGATTGTTCAAGCTCCCAACAAGTCATCACTGCCTCCATAGCATGAACACGGACATGTTGTTGTAGTTGTTCTCTGAAGGAACTAAGCAGCAAGACGTAATGTGTCTAACAATCAACAAGCAGTGTCTAGGATTAGTAAAGCATACTCACGCACCACAATAGCAATTATGCGATAGCATATGAAACACTTGAAGATCTCATAAATCACAAGTTCTCAAAATAATTGACAGAGGCAGTATGGTATGTTGGGTCCTATGATCATAACCCAACCATAAAAAACATAACAACAAAGAAAGTAACAAACAAACCTGAAGCCAATATCAGAGTGAATGCTTAGTTTTGTATATTGTTCATACCCAAAACAAATTTGCTCGGCAAACCAAGAGATTAATAACATGAAGAAGCAAGAAACATACAATCGTTTCTAGCAGAAATTACGGTAAAGAATTTGTCGATTTCAAGATGTATAGTGGCAGAAAGGACACAAGAGAAGCAGCAACTTGATGAAAATTCCTTGCCCTCCTCAGCGTTTACCCCTCTCATATGCTCAATAACTCTTCTGAAGAAATTCAAAGAAGGGGCAAACTCGTTTGAAGGCTCAGCAAACGGAGTGCTCCTGGATTTCCATGCCCAAAAAAAGCATCCGAAGCAAGCGTCTCCGAGTCCAAAGCATAGAAATGACGACGAAGAACAGAAAAGGGAAATGCTTATTCTCCATTCCGAAATAAAATTAGCCAGAAAAATCTCCGCAAGTCTTTCTCCATAAATCACACCTAGAGGAAAATTCATCCAAATTCAAAGAAAAAAGAAAGAAAGACCAATCGATCATGGTTCGATCCAAGCAAGCAAGTTAAGGATTGACAAGACGCCGACAAAAGTAGGCTAAAACTGGAAACGAAGAAGGGTTGGACAGAGGGATAAGGAAGCTTCTTTTTTTTTCCCCCTTTTGCGTACCATAAATTGATCGAGCTCCCTGTTGTCTCCTATCATCAGGCCACCGCCGAGCGCCGAGTACTTGGACACAACCTGCTGCGACTGCGCGAGCTGGGCATCGATCCTTGGCAGCTGGTCCACTGGCGTGGCGATTCTCAGGCAAGAGACGTGTGCCGACAGAAGCTGCTCGTACAAGGGGTGCGCCAATATCTCCGCCTTGCACCTCGCATTCTGCCACATCCCCTCCGCGGTGGCGCCGCCTCTCCCCCGCGCCTCAGGTTCCCTGATCTCGCGCAAGCCGCTCCATTCTCCGCCGCCCAATGGCATCGCCGCTGCCACGATGGAGTCGCTCGACACCGGAACTTCCTCCCCCTCCTCTCCACCGCTGCTTCGCAGGATTGGTGGCCGGGGGAACCAGTACCCCTCGCCCCCTCCGCGCCATCCTGGAGAAGCATCCGCCTCAGGAGCGGTCTGGAGATGCAAGAAGCTCCGATGTTGCTGGAGAATTGCGCTATTGAGCCAAGTCGGGCCGCTCCCGCTGGCTAAGGCAGGCTTCCCGACGCCATCCATTAGGCGGTGGAAATCCTTTCCGTCCCCGGTACCGTCTTCCTCCTCGCTCGATGAGGCTCCGGCAGAATTTCGAGTCGCGGTGAGCTGGTCGATGGCTTTCCTCAGCATCGCAGGGGTGCCCACCGCCAGCTGCTGCTCTACGTACTGCGGCATCGCCAGCTCGTCGGAGAGGTGGTTATGGAACGCCATCGATCGCCCCACCGACGCCTCCTCTACTTGTCGCGGCTCCTCCCCCAAAGCGAAGCAACGACGAAGGAGTGGAGGGAAACGGAGACGGCAGCGTTGAATCTATAAAGCCACGCCTCCAATCGTCGCCCTTAATTAACCTTTTGTCACTAATCCCACTTAATTAATTCCTAACCCATAACAATTCCAAATTTTTATCTATCCGTCGAATCCCTTCGCGACTCCGGATCCGACGGTTAGTTCTCCGTTACAGCATAATTACACATCTTTCTTCCTAAAATAAATATATTTCAAAATAGACCCCCATCTTGGTCGTCCGCGGCCACAGAGGGGAGACCGTAACTCATTCGAGCGCCCGTGTCTTTAACAGGCACGGGGACCACCTTAAGAGGTCTCTTAACCACTAAGAAAGCGAAACGTGTAAAACTAAGGCGGGGCCTCATTAGCGTGTTCCGACCTTGTTGGGCGATCAGGGGTCTGGTTGGTCCGTTGCTCCGCCGGCTACGACACGTCTTTTTGTTCTGTTTTGTTTTTTTTTTTTTTTAAATATTTTATATAAAAAATCGTTTTTTAATTTGAAAAGGTTGAGTTAATTAATGTTGGTCCCCTTTTAATTTTATACCGTTAGGTACTGTCAGATAATAAGATAATATATAATTGAAGTTTTCTAGAAACATTGTCTCTTTGGTAAATATTCAACATCCTGTTAAAAAAGAAAGATTTGCCATGTCTATATTTTTGTAATATAAACTAGGTATTTTAATTTTATCGGACTAATCTTAACATAAACGGTCTTCCTTTCTAGTTAGTCTATTAGATAAATTTATAGTATAATTTATACAGAAGTCGACTTTCAGATTATTCATCCAATTTGAAATTTAAATTTTATTTATTTTTTTATTATTCGCATCACTACGCTATGTTAGTGGATCTTTTGCAATATCCACATATGCAACACAATGACATGGTCAAATTCTTAATCTTAAAATTATGTAAAACAAATAATCTAATAATATACACTATTATTATTTTTGGTTGTTGAGAAAATAATAGTGACATAGAAGTTTATCTTCTAGTTCACCATTATGATTTTCAACAAATAATTGAATCAAAATACAATAAAAATTATTTAACTATGGTTGAGGAGTGAATCATTGATGAGTTGACTTTATTACTAATTTAATCGTCAATTACTTGATGACAATGATGACAGTGTGATTCTATGAGCCTAGATGACAGCTAACAAGAAAAAAGAGGTTAAAATGATGGCCAGATATTTCCGGCGTAGCCATTCTGACACTCAAGTTAGGGGATAGAGATAGAAAAGAACAATCTTAGGGTTTAGACGTATATATGCATATGTACTTTGGATGTCAAAAGGGACTACCTTTTAAGAGAGATAGTAGACTTTTTCTTTCCGTCTGATCTTCATATTATCATTATTTAATTCTTTAAAAAATACAAGACTTATTCGCCCCGCTATCTTTTTCCCGAAATAATCTGAGTTTTATGTGATAACTATCCTTTTTCTAAAATAATTCAAGATTTATGCGATATTTATCCTTTTCCTGAAATAGTCTTACGTTCCGATGCCTGTCGTCAATGAGTCAGGAGGCCAAGGAGCAGGGGGCCAAGGAGTCGGGAGGCCCTGGAACCTAGAGGCCAGGGAGTCGAGCGTCGACTCGACTTCCCCTTTATGGGATTCACCTCAGCGGGTTCACCAATCTCCCCTTATCCATGTGGCGCCCCAATGATCACCCCCGGATCACAAGTCTTCCTTTCAAATTTAGTCGAAGGAGGTGAAAGTACAATTGACTAGACTATTGTGTGATCAAAATAATTCCAGCTATCTCGATTGTTTAAGACATGTGGTGGATCCATTTGTGTATATATGAAGAGATTACGCATTAAATGTCAGCACATCTCGATTATTATATATTTAAATGCAGTCAGTCCTTTTGAGCACATCTCATGTATTATATGCTTCAATTTATGAGCCCAAGTTACACAAATGCATCTCTAAGGTTACATCACATTAATGTGATGTGACTCTCGGTAGAAAAGATGAATTGTCTCTTTTCAGGTAGTGATTATTTGAATTTTATTTGTTCCATGTGCTTGATTATATGGTAAGAAATTTATCTCGCTCTCATAACAGTAAAGATCTAATGATTCATATTAAGCGAGTCAGACTATATTAGGTCAAACAAGAACATCCCTGTGCGCAATTATTGATTTTGTATTCGTCGTTCTTTGTCTTTAAGCTTTCCTTCTCACATAGTAAGTTGTTCCAGTTCATCTTTACGATTCTTCTTTTGCTCCCTGGTATAGATCTACCGCCTCAAGTTTCACGGATGCATCCTTGGATCGGTTAAGAAAGATTTATGGAATTTTGTTCGATCATCTATTAGGGCTTTCGAACGGCAACAACAAGCTAGATCCTCCTCCTCCAGGTTTTGTGACTTTCTTCCAAAGCCATATGTCGAGTGGGCTATGCTTCCCTATCCTAGTGTTCTTCATTAAAGGAACATGATATTTTCATATTTCATTATCATAGTTTGCCCTAAATTCCTTCCGCATTTTGACTGGGGTGATAATATGTAGTGTCCGAAACTACTTAATTAATTAAGAAAATTTATTGAATTAAATTACAATTTAATTGGAATTTGAATTTATTTAATTAAGGATATTTATTGGATTAATTATAATTTAATTAGATTTTAAAGTTATTTAATTAAGGAAATTTATTCGATTAATTGAAATTTAATTAGAATTCATATTTAATTAAGAATTTATAAATTTGAATAGATGAACGTAGTCAGGATTAATTAAGTTAACCTGTAATTATGGAATTCGGATTAATCAAATTAAGAAAATAATAGGATATATTAAATATAATATATAATTATATAATTAAACAAGAATAAAAAAAAAATACAAGACTAATATTTTATGTGACGTGTTATGTATAAATATTATATATAATATAAAATCTATAATTTAAATGAGAATAAAAATATATATACATAAATAGTTATGAAATTATAATATTATAATATACGAATTATATATCTATATTATATATATGGATCCATATAAATAATATAGGAAATATAAAGTATATAACATAAATGATAGAAATAGGAAAATTATAAGATATATATAAGAAATTTTAATTGAAGATATGAATATAAAATTATATATATATATATATATATATATATTGGAGATTTGATTCCATATCAAATTAATGACTAATATAAATAATGAGTTTTGATACACTCAAGGAAAACTCGAAAACTCTTAAGGATAGACACATAAATGATGTGACCCACCATTTCACTTTTGTGGGTCCCATTATTTATGTATCTATCCTTAAGAGTTTTCCTTGAGATTTTTTCTTATGAATATTATTTTTCATAAATAATATATTATATATATAGTATAAATTTAATGAATCGTGTATATTTTGAAAGCTATAATATGTTAATTATTATGTATACATTATATATATATGCAAATATATAATTTGAGTCATTATCAAATTAATGACTTAATATATTAAGAAATTTTAATATGAATTAAATATATTACCATGTATTTGTACATGGATATTTTTATTTATGAAATTAGTATATGGAAATATATAATTTGATTCAAAAATCAAATTAATGAATTAGTATTAAGAAACTATAATATGAATTAAATATATTACCAAGTATATGTGATATATACATGGATATTATATATATGAAATTAGTATATGGAAATATATAATTTGATTCAAAAAGCAAATTAATAACTTAGTATTAAGAAACTATAATATGAATTAAATATATTACCAAGTATATGTGATATATACATGGATATTTATTTATATGAAATTAGTATATGGAAATATATAATTTGATTCAAAAAGCAAATTAATAAATTAGTATTAAGAAACTATAATACAAATTAAATATATTACCATATATATATATATTGTGATATATATATATATATATGGATATATATAAATATGAAATTAGTATATAGATATAAATATGTATAAAATTAATGTAATTAATAACTTAGTATATAAGAAAGAAGACAAGGTCCTAAGCTTCCACTTCTATTTAAACCTTACCCTCAAAAGTCACACCTTGGATGTTGCCACCGGCTCTAAGAAGGTTTCCTGCCCCTTTTTGTTTCTCCACCGATGTTAGAGCTTCAATGGAAGACAAGGATTTAGGAGCTAAATACTTAATGCATGTTCCCTAATCTTGTAATGCTCTAGTTAGTTTCTATAGTTTATGGATTTCAGGTGCCATAGATCAATGTATGATGCTCTAGATAGGTTCTTTTCTTATGCTCTAATTTACTTGGATAGTTGTTAAATTTTAGAATTTTAGTTTAGTCATACTTATGTTTATTCTTACTCCAAATATAGGAAGCTTTGTGACATCTGCTAAAGCACAAAAACATCTACCTATGCACAACTTGCATGCGTTTACAAATTTGTTACTTTAGTAAATAAATACATCGTGTTATTAAGCTACTTAAGTTCCTTGACATTTAATTGGAATAACATAGACACGTGGTAATTGTAACATGCAAGCGCTTATCACTCGTTAATAACTATTTCTAGGATGATTATCTAAGAAAACTAAGCAACTTAGTACACATGGTGACATGTTAAATGGCTTGTACGTAATGTCATGCATTAATTTTTCACTATTCATGCGGTAACATAATTAATAACTAGTAGGCGTTATCCCACTAAGTTTATGACATGCATTAAATAACATAAGAAATATGCAAATATGTATAAATCTATATGTGATCCCATTGTGGTGTAACCCTAGTATATAAACGTGACTTGATCGGCTTGATATGGTATTTGACCATAACATAATATTTGACCTTGATATGATATTTGACCACAATATAATATTTGACCTTAATTAATATTTGTTAAGAAAGAAAAAAAAAAGAACAGAGCTTCATATAAGTCAATTATATGTAAAATAAGTTGTTGAAAAAAAGTGGTTAGATAATATTAAAAAGATTGTACGGTTAAGATTTGTGTCATCTCGTACCAGAACTAGAGGAATTACGATTCATGGTAGCTAGTAAGAGGGTTTCTTTTATCACCTTTACTTTTCCTTGTGCGCTCCTATGCTTCGGAACATAAGGATGAGAACCTTTTAATCTTTCTAGTTCACCTTTTCCAATAAGTTTGGTTTTTTTTTAACAAATATGCCATGCTTTAATAATTGTGTATGTATTGATTATATTTTGTTGGCCATGCATATTATGGAATATGAGAATATGCATATTATGGAATATAAAAATGTTGCATGCAAGAACGTATGAGATAAAAAGATGGCTTATAAGTTTGTAGTTTTTGTTTGATCATGCATGTCATGTTTAATGATCATATACGTATGGATTGTATTTATAATGATCATGCATGCTAGGGATTATGAGAATGACTTATGCA
>JBBMJZ010000036.1:704610-715711 GCA_037833815.1 Zingiber zerumbet
TCCAATCAAGTACCCAAGTGCCTAAATCCAACATCTTGTCAATCATGACCTGTTGGGACATCGTGCTTAGCATATGGCCACCCTTGACCAGCTAGGACTCTCTCACCAAGTGTCCGGTCAATCCCTTTGATTCACTTGGACTTTCTCTCCGTGTACCAAGTGTCCGGTCCTCTCTGACCCACTTGGACTTCCACCAGATGTCTGGTCAACCTTGACTCATCTGGGTTTCCTCATGCCTGGTTTCACTCACCAGGAATTTTACCTAACTTCACTCACTAGGATTTTCACACTGTCTAGCTTCACTCACTAGGTCTTTCACCTGGTTTCACTTACCAGGTCTTTCACCTAGCTTCACTCATTAGGATTTTCACCTGGCTTTACTCACTAAGATTTCCAAACTGCCTAGCTTCACTCACTATGTCTTTCACCTGGCTTCACTCACTAGGATTTCCCTTCTGCTTAGCTTCACTCACTAGGTCTTTCACCTAGCTTCACTCACCAGGATTTCCCTTCTACCTAGCTTCACTCACTAGGTATTTCCATATGCCTAGCTTCACTCACCAAGACTTTTTTCTGCCTAGCTTCACTCACTAGGACTTTCCATCTGCATGGCTTCACTCACCAGGACTTTCTATCTACCTAGCTTCACTCATTAGGACTTTCACGTCAAGTATCCAGTCAACCTTGACCTACTTGACAACAATCTCCCTACATGAACAATTGCACCTGCAATCTTCATGCATTGTCTCGATGTATTGTCAACCATCGAAACTCAAACATCAAGACTCGAGCTTGACCCAAATCAAGCTCAGTCAACTAGGTCAACCTTGACCTAGGGAATATTGCACTAACATAATCTACATACATCACACCCCCAGATTTAAACCTTTACTTGTCCTCAAGCAAAATCCGCAATCTAGATTTTTACATGTAGATGGTATGTAATAATCCCTAATGAATCAATATAAACCTATCATATAATTTCATTAATAAGCATGATACAAAAAATTATTTGAGTGTTGTCTAAGTAGAAGTTCTATGTGCTTAGTGTGATGAGTGACTTAACTTTCTCAATTGTTAATCTCTACACCCAATCAATTTTTCACCGTATTCCTCATGCTTCCAACGATAGGCACTTACATGCCACACGTAAAGTTCATCCCCCATAAAAATGTTATACATCATCTACATAAGATCTTAAAGGAATACTCAGTATCAAGAAAAACATAGTATCCATTTCCCTAGTAACCTAACTTGGTCTCAAAGGGGTGAATTACTAGTTTACACTCTCAAAACTATTTTTTATCCCTTATTTTTTTCTTTCTTTAAATGTTTGTAAAGTATCAAACTTGAACAAACCTTCATTTTTTTGGAGATTGATTTTTCCAAATGAGCTTGCATGATTTGAGTTTATCCAGTAACCAAAATGTAGTTGAGAGATCACCATAGAAGCAAGAGTACTAGTCCAGTTCTATAAATCATGACTATTTTTTAAAAATATCTACAATCAAAGTCAAACACAATGTGAAGAGATCCTAAAACTAGTCCAACATTGAAATTCTTCTTGTAATAATACTCACTACATGCTACTATGAATTGGAAAACATAGATCAATAGACATACTAGCATACCAAATCATACAAAATAAATATTTGGATAAAACATGCTAGCATTTTCTATGAGGAACAAACAAAAATGACATGATGAGTGGTGCAACCAAGAAAATTTTATTAAAAGAAATAAGAAAAAACTAAACTAAACTCAACTCATCCCCCCAGACTTAAACTTTTCATTGTTCCAATAAAATCTAGAAATGAAATATGGAGGAGATTTATGAAATTAGAGAAGTTACTAAGTGATGAGTTCCAAATAGTTGACATTCATGTGCTTGAAGATACTCCTCTGTCTGATGCTCACATTTCTCCACAACTTTAAATTCTAGAAAAAGAAATAGATAAGAAAAATTAAGTAGAGGGTTTAGAGTTATTATGAACAAAGTAAAGAAACTAGAAAGAAACTAAAACTAAAATGAAAGCAAGATTGAACTTAGGTTACCTCCCAAGAAGCGTTTGTTTAAGGTCATTAACTCGACCCTTTATTAGGCTCATCGAAATCGTGATCTTGTTGGAGTGAGATATCTCTGGACTTTCTGGCTTATGTCCCAAAATGCGGAGGGAACTTTCATCGTGGGAAACATATCATGGGAAATTACTCTCTCCTTCTTCTTCTCCTTAAAGAATCTTCTTGACGATTGGAGAAGGTTCACTTGAAGTACCCATGTCAAGAGCATCGTGATCACAGTTGATGTTGAGGCCTTGTTTTGATGAAGATGAAGTATAAGCAAAAGTGTGAGTGTCCAACTTTAGGGTCTCTAGCTATCCACCACTTCCCACTTAGAGGACTACACACAAATGTTAACATATGCTTTCTCTATAATCCCATCATCACTCAAGCATGTACTATTAGAAGTTGTAGCAAGAACAATAGCAAGATTGGATAAAAATGCATCAATGGTCCTATCAGTGTCCAAAGTATCATCAAATACATCAACACCATGCAAAGCAGTAGAGGAGTCCTACAGAGTTGCAAAACCATGATCATAGTCACCTTCAGCTTTAAATTCCATCCCCTCCAAATCATCCTTCAACTGAGGCTCTAAATTTAGACTTGACACATCAACTTGCTGTAGGGATTAGAGAAACAAGATTCCCCCCCCCCCCTTTACATCAAGAGCTCTTGTAATTCTTGTATTTTGGTCTTCATCTGACCAGGAGCAGGAATATTTGAGTCTTGGGATTTCTCCTAGTCAGTCAGCTCATAATGTTGTAATTGTTATGGTCCATTTAATAGTAAATCATCTTAAAATTCTGATGGAATTTAATTTACTTGAGAATACTGCTCAACACTTTGAATGTTATTGTACTCAAAATTCTGATAATCCATCCCATCTTGATTGAAGTGTTGAGGTGAGTCAGGGATATTTTACTATGGAATTAACTGCTCATCCTCCTCAGAAGTATGCTAGGTTTAAAGGTTCTGAGTTTGATGATCTCCCCAGCCATAACTAGAAGTGCTAGGAACTGACTTATATATATCTTGATGTATAAGTTGTAATAGATTCTAAAGTTCCAAGCAAGAGGTAGCAGTCTTTTGGAAGAAGTAACATATAGCAGCAAGATGGGATGAGCTGCCATAAACCATACAGATATCATCGGTTAGTTCTATAGAAGGGCCAGCTTCATTTTAGAAAAGGTGGTATATGGCAGACGGATGGGTTTGACTACCACATACACTACAGATATTCAACATTTGCTCATCATCCAAATTATACTTTGCACCTCCAAGTTGCCAAGAATATGAATTCATGGCTAAAGAAAATTTTTAGTCTCACCTGAAACAATAGCACTGAACTCATAAGACACAGTGAGTAATTATCACGTAGCACATGGATATAGGAGATATAAAATAATCAAGGACTCAACCAATTTTTATTTTGATTTAAAAAAATGTAGAATTTAAAAATAAGAAATGAAATGCATAATGAAAATAAAAAAGAAAAATGCAAAAGTAAAAAAATATATAGAGTAACTCATATGCTAGTCAACTAATGTTAATTGAAAATAATCCTCGACAATAGTGCCAAATACTTGTTATGAACTATAAGTACACAATTACGTTGTCTGTAATATAAAAGATTATCGAACTCCCATGGACTGTTGATTAAGCACTAGTTAACTTCGCACGATGAATTATCTAGACAATCAAATGTTAGTTCATGAACATTAGAAGAGAGGTTGAGAAGAGGGAAGAGAAGGTTTGGGGAAAGAGGAGGAAAGGGTGAATAGAGAGAGGGAGCGTAAGTGAGTGGCGTGTGATAGTTTCTAGGATTTCAATTTCGTTATGATGCTAGTTAATGTCCTTATGCATTGTTCATCTATCTAACTTCATACTTACACTCATGTAGGAAATCTAACTAAAGCCTAGCACAACTCCCGCGTAAGTTACACCAGAGAGTCTCCTAAGTTCTAATGGCATTAAGTAGAGCGGTACCTAGAAAGTCCGGTTAAGAGAGAATCCCTATCACTAGAACCCCCAAAGTAATCGAACCTTTTAGTAAGTAGTATTTTGTATCTTATACTACAACATATGTTTTCTAGTTGATGATCGAGTATGTTCGATTGTTGTAGATTCAATTTTTTTTTAACAACAAAGAAATCTTCTTATAGCAGCTACCACCTTGAACTTTATGCCACAATGCATGCCCACCCATTCACAGTCATGGAAGTGTTTGTTCCTAAATAAATTTCATCGTAAGTAATTATATTAGCTTTAATAGTTAATCATCTTTTACTAATTCTTTTATTTCTTTATTTACAGATACGACTATACATTTTTAGTATTATGATACCTTGAATCACTATATTATGGGATTCCTATAAATTTCACACAAAGGCACACGTAGACTTACAAATTTTTAGTTGGGAATAAGATTATGCGCTACACGGCTTTCAAGTTTCTAGTATAAAAAATCTCATCAAGTTTTTTATGTAGGATCGAGACGTGCTAAAGGGGGGGTGAATAGTACTCATAGTTTTCATGTTAGTTTTTTTTGTAAAACACAAAATGTGCAGTGAAAATAAAGAAATGGACAATCACAAACACACAAAGATTTACTAATTGGTTCAGAGCTTGCGATGACTCCTACTTTAAGGTCCGTAATCATTGATCAATTTCATTCGGCGATCACTATTATATCAAAAAATCTTTACAAGTTTAGATTACAAAGATAAAGCATAAAGTATTGCATAAAAAGAAATTGATTACTGACGACTTGGAGAAATTGATCTTCTAGCTTGATCATCGTCGAAGTAGCATTTAAATGTTTCTAGAGTGCGCGCAAGAGCTCCCGTTGTTCTGAATATTTTGTTGTCACGAAGTGCTGGTCAGGGCCTTCTTTTATAACCGAGTTGAGCTTGATCTAGATCCACTAATCTTGGGATCAAGTTTAACTCAATGCTGATCAATTGACTGAACTCGCCTGAATCTGCCTGGCTTCTTGTTCAGATACTGTCACTCCAGATAAATCTTCATTTGGTTGACTGATACCGCTATTCGGTCGACCAAACCCTCGACACTCCTCAACTTATCTAGTCCGATCAACACAGTCTGAATTTTATCCACCGTTCAGTCGACTGAACCTCCCTGTTCGGCCGACCAATCCCTCGATGTACACTTCATCGAGATAAAATATGATCTTCTAGCTTGGTGATTTGGTCAACAGATCTAGACATTCGGTCGACCGAACAAGGCAAAATCCGAGCCTATAAAATTATTAGTTTCCTACAAAACTGAATTAGAATAATAGGCAAACAGTATAAAATGTAACTTTGACAGCCTTCAGACTATCCAATCCTGACTTTGAGTTTCACTAAAACTCTAGGTCAGACCGATGTTATTCCCTCTTTAGGGAACGCGTTCTCACCTACGTCTCTCAGGAGAGTTTACCCTTTGCCAAACCGGTCTTCCATACCGTTTGGACTTTTGCTCAGTATTTGAGACGTCAGGACTTCATGCTAAACATCTGATCCAAACTGGTCCAGTCTTCCATTGGTGTCCGTGGCCCCCAGGATTTTCACCTAGAGTTATTAACTTTAGGATTTCACCCAATGTCCTCGACCCGCCAAGACTTCACCCAGTCCCCCGAACTAGGATTTTGTTGTCATACCATAGCTAGGACTTTTCATAGCCTAGGGTTACCTCCCCTTAGGACCTAGGGTTACCTCCCTCTAGGGTATTCTACCTACCTAGAATCCACTAAAACTTTTACCTAAGAACGCATAGGACTTTTCTACAAGTTCAGTCACACTTATTAGATCGCAAGACATCTTAACTTTTAAATTCTTTGCTATTATCAAAACTCAGGTTCGATCATCTGGTGCTCATGGCACTGACATTTTAGTATTGTACATAATATTTTGTATGGGATGATAATACACAAATATGAATATTTTACATTAACATGTAACTAATTCTTTTGTATCTAAACTAACTAAGTTATAATTTGATAGATGAATTTGTGTGAAGTATTCTCAGTACCACTTGTGATGGTATTCTTAGTACCACTTAAGACTCACACAATAAGTTATGGTCATGTACCAATTGACACGGACGTTGGTGCTGATCTTGCAAAAGTAGCACCACGTTGGTGTTCTTGCAAAAGCAACACCAACGTGGTATTGGCTTTCGATCACTAAGCTTGGTGCTGGTTTCCGAAGATCAGTACTAATGTGGTGATAATCTTCTCAGACTAGCACCATAATGTACATAAAGATGCAAATTATTTAGAACAATACTATGAAGCACTAAAAAGAGTCAATGATGGCATATTTAGCGTCTTGTGACTTATATGAACCCATAAGTCTTGGAATGAGATTGATCAAAGTCCTCTAGATCAATCAATGGATTTTGACTGAAACCTATTGATTAACCTAGGGGCCTTGGATTTCTGAAATTTTGGTATGGGATGGAAGGGGTGAGTGTATAAAATGTATATATGCCCCCCAACCATGGTTCTAAGACTTTCACATGAAGTTATGGTCACGTGCCAAGTGGCATAGACATTGGTGCTGATCTTGAAAAAGTAGCACAACGTTGGTGCTGGTCTTACAAAAGTAGCACCACGTTGGTGCTGTTCTTGCACAAGTAGCACCAACATGTCCTTAGCTTCTAATCACCAAGCTTGGTGATGGTTTCTGAAGATCAACAAAAACTTGGTGCTAATCTTCTCATACTAGCATCACAATATACATAAAGATGCAATGTAATACTCTGGTTCTGAGAGGAGCTAGTCGTCAACCTGATGGGCAATTATGGGTGGCATTCCCGATTCGGTTCGGGTGGGGCCCACCTAGGCCTAGGCATTTCATGCAAATCATTTGGAAGAACACTAGCAAGCACAAAAAGAGTAAATGATGGCATATTCAGACTCTATGACCCATATGAACCCATAGGTCTTGGAATTGATCTGATTAGAGTTTTATAGGTCCATTAATAGATTTTGACCAAAACACAATGATTGACCGAGCGACCTTGGATTTTTGAAATTTTGGTATGGGATGAAAGGGGTGAGTGTATAGAATGTATATATGTCCTCCAACCTTGGTTCTAAGACTCACATAAGAAGTTATGGTGATATGCCAAGTGGCATGGATATTGGTGTTGATCTTGTAAAAGCAGCACCAACGCAGTCTTGGCTTTGGATCACCAAACTTGGTACTAGTTTCTGAAGATCAACACCGACATGGTGCTGATCTTCTCAGACCAGCAACACAATGTACATAAAGATACAAATTGTTTGGAACAACACTAGGAAGCACTAAAAATAGTAAATGAGGAAATATTTAGACTCATGTGACCTATATGAACCCATAGGTCATGGAATGAGCCCGATCAGAGTCCTCTAGGTTCATCAATGAGTTTTGATCGAAACTTATTTATTGAGCGAGAGATATTGGATTCCTAAAATTTTGATATGGGTTGGAAGGGGTAAGTGTATAGAATGTATATATGTCGTCCAACTATAGTTTTGAGACTCATACAAGAAGTTATATTCACATGCCAAGTGGCACAGATGTTGGTGCTAATCTTGCAAAAGTAACACCACATTGGTGCTGGTCTTGCAAAAGCATCAACATGGCCATGGCTTTCGATTACCAAGCTTGGTGCTGGTTATGGAATGTTTCCCCTTGTTAGCGAAGGTTGATTAAAGTTTGTTCCATTGCTGAAAAGTAGATTGGATTGATTATAGGAAAGGGCAAGTTGAAATTCTCGTTTGACACTTGGTTAGTTAGCGGACGGACCTATGTATCAATACTGTGGTGTGGCTGGAATTTTAGATGTTGTAGTATCTGAGTTCTTGGTAGAGGTAGGTTGGGATAGGTGTAAACTGCAAAGGGCTATGCCGGTTATTCTTGCTAAGGAAATTTCTATGATTTCGGTACAAGCAAGCGAAGTTGATAAATTAATCTGGAAGTTGTTGAATGATGGTAGATTTACTTTAAAATTAGCTTGGAGGAGTATTCGATCTGTTCATCTGCTGTTTGGGATTTGGGTGGTTATTGGAGCAAACTTTTGGTCCCGAAAATATCTATCTTCTATTGACGGTTTTTACAAGGTAGGTTGCCAGTAGATGAGATTCTTTGGAGAAGGGCAATGAGTTTTCCTTCCAAGTTCCAATGCTGTGAGGCGGTTGAAACTTGGGATCATCTTTTCTTTAATGGAGCTATTGCGAAGGAGGTATGGATTTATTTTGCACACTTATTTTGGGTTTATAATTATAAAAATTTTAAAAATTGGAAAGTTGGTGTGGGGTGGTCACATCAAGGCCATATTGGAGAGGCAATCCCGTTTTTTATTGTGTGGTTTTTATGGGGTGCTCGAATGATTCTAAGCATGAAGTCTTCGGATGTTTGGGCAAAAAATTATAGGGAAATCTTACAGTACATAGAATATGGCAGAGTTACTGAGTTAATTAAAGATTATTGGAAAGATTATCTTTCAGTTGCTCAATATTTAGGGGTTTATGTGCAGATCAAATCTGTTCATACCATCACGGTGGTGTATTAGAGAAGGCTGGTTGCAGGGGTTTATAAGCTAAACATGGATGGATGTTCAAAAGGAAACCTGGGTGTTTCATCTTATGGAGTCATTATTAGGGATCATGCTGAGCAAGTTATAAGAGCCATGCATGGCACCATTGGTGTTGGTAACAATCTTCAAGCTGAGTTGTTCGCTATTTGGAAGGGATTGGAGTTATGTGTTGATAATCAGTTACTTCCTCTCTGGCTTGAATTAGATTCTTTGATAGCATTGCAGCTTATTGGGTCATCTCATATAGGCTGGGAGCTTTGTCAATTGGTAATGAAAATCAAGAATTTCATTTTTAAATATCATATTTATTATTTGCACATTTGCAGAGAGGCTAATTCGGCAGTTGATTACCTTGCGAATCGAACCTTTAATTTTGAAGGGGAGAGAGTATTTTTTAGTCAAAATATGGATCGGGAACTCTATGGAATTTGTAAATTAGAGAGGATCGGTCATCCATATGTTCGGGTTTCTTGTAAATCAATATAGACAGGCTCAGAATTTGGCGGTACACATCATTATTTGGGGCAAAAAGGAGGTTTCATAGGGTGCTTCAAGTGGATGTGCAGAAGGCTTATGTGTTCATTATGTAGCTCCTGTTGTATCTTTGTTGCTAGAAAACAACAACTTCAAGTTGGGTGTCATGATAGTTGCTATGAGTTTGCTGAATTTGTTATCTATTTGTTCTGCTGGTGTGGAATTCTGGAGAAAGTAGGATGTGATCTATCTTTAGAGTTGAAGAGAGATTTAGCAATTCCATGGCAAGGTAGTTCAGGTTTTGTTGTTCCTCTTGTTTACAATAGTATCCATATTGGCTTTGTAATTTTTGAGGTGTTTGATGATGGTTGATCTTTAGTCATTTGTTTTTGGGTTTCTCTGGATATTGAATACAATTTTCCTTGAGGACTGGCAAATGATTTTAGAACCTTTTGAACTGCGTTAAATGTTTCTCTAAATGCTAGGTTTCAAATTAGCTGCATTCAGATTTTTAAGAATCCATCTATGGTGCTTGGGTCTTCTATTTCTCCTGTTAGGCTAATAATTATTTAGTTGTGTTTTGAGAAGGCTATATTGAGATATTACCGAAGGTTTTAGAAGACAAAATTAAGCGAATTCATCATAGTTGTTTGAAATTATTGTGCATTCTCTGAAGAAGCTAGCGTAGAGCAGATTGGTGCTGGATCAAATTCTATTGGTGTTGTGGATTTCTGGCACGTTTATGATCAGCGCAGTTGATTTTTCTAGTCAGTGCTTTATGGTAATTTGTTTGTGGTGACATCAGTTGATTCTAGGAGATGATACGATTGTGAGATTAGTTATTTTATGGATTGAACTCAAAATTCATTTGAGTTGTAGTTGATGGCCACATGTTAGATTTATTTATGTTGTTTTGTTGGTATCGGCTTGGATTCTTTGAAGAAGGCTTGTTTCCAGATTGTGGATTTCAGATTTGATATCATGATGTTGAAGATATATAGAACTGCTAGTGGAGATTCTGCAAAGTGATGATTTAGATTCTTACCAACGTTTTGGAAGTTTTGAAATGGGTTTTGGAAGATGCTTCAAAGTTTAGATGGTTCTGGGAAGTTTGCAGGGCTGATGTAAAGTCAGCCTTGGTGATCTTCCAAAATTGTTGGTTGTGCTTTATGACTTAATGTAGCCGGGAAAGACTATGTGGAGTTCAATTGTGGTTAGAGTTTTCCATATTTGTGATGGAAGAGATAAGAGATGCAATCAGTGCTGAGGTTGTTAATAAGCAGTGTTCTTTTGTAAAGAAGCATAGGAGTCTGTAGTACAACTTAGGAGGTAAGGTTTGGCCCCATCCTAATATGATCTTCTTTTGTTATGGAATCCCCTATATGGGGTTTAAAAAAAAATACTTGGTGCTGGTTTCTGAACATCAGCACCAACGAGGTGTAAATCTTCTCAGACCAACACCATAATATACATAAAGATACAAATCATTTGAAACAATGCTAGGAAACACTAAAAAGAGCAAATGAGGACATATTCAAACTCTTGTGACCCATATAAACCCATAGGTCTTGGAATGGGCCCGATCAGAGTATTCTAGGTCTATCAATGAGTTTTGGCCGAGATCCATTCAACCGAGCAACCTTGGATTTCTAAAATTTTGATATGCGATGGAAAGGGTGAGTGTATAGAATGTATATATGTCTTCCAACCATATTTCTAAGACTCACACAAGAAGTTATAGTCGTATGCCAAGTGGCATGGATGTTGCTGCTGATTTTGCAAAAGTAGCACCACGTTAGTGCTAGTCATGTAAAAGCAACACCACGTTGGTGCTATTCTTGCAAAAGTAGCACCAATATGGCATTGGCTTCCAATCACTAAACTTGGTGCTAGTTTCCGAAGATCAACACCAACGTGGTGTTGATCTTCTCAGACCAGCACCACAATGTACATAAAGATGCAAATCATTTGGAACAAT
>JBBMJZ010000036.1:743430-753452 GCA_037833815.1 Zingiber zerumbet
CATGTCGGACTAAGTCCACCTGCAGGGTTTACATGACAATCCTTATGAGCTCCTCTTGGGGACATCATCAACCTAGAACTCTAGGACATAGTTTCCTTCTATAATCAACAACACACCATATAATTAGTATTATCTCCCAACTTATCGGGCCTATTGATTTATCGAACTAAATCTCACCCATTGATAAATTAAAGAAACAGATACTAAATATATGTGCTTGCTATTATATTAGGGTTAAGAGCATGCACTTCCATAATAACTGAGGTTTGTTCTTTTATGTAGTCAGTATAAAAAAAAATTACCTCTAATGGTCCTACTCAATACACTCATAATGCACTAGTGTAATTTTATAGTCAAGATAAACTATTACAAAATTACACTACGACCGTTCCAATGGTTTGTCCCTATCCATCTTGATCGTGAGCAACTATTTATAATTTACAAGGAACAGATAACATGATTTTCTGTGTGACACCATACACCATGTTATCTACAATATAAACTAAATTAACAACTGTATTTAACCTATAAACACATACATTTGACCAATGTAATTCTTATTTCATAATAAATGTTTATACAAAAGGTAGACTTTTAGTATACTTTCCAACACATGTGAGGAGGCAGGATCCATGGGGGTAGGGTGAGATTCGTCGAAGACTTCTTCCTGGATAATGGGAGGCTCCTCTTGTGAAGTCCCCGCTGGAACTTCTAAGGGAGTTGTAGAAGCACCCGGGAATCTCGGGTTTAAGGAAGCAGCCGGAGGTGATGGGGAAGATCGAGCAGTAGGGGGATGACTAGAGGTGGGGGCAGGAGCAATAGGTCAGCGTCGAGACCTGTGTGCTAGGGGCTGGTCGTCTGAGTCTGAATCCTTAAGTGGAGTTCGGGGTCGACGAGCCGGAAGAGATGAGGCATGGCGACTTGCGGGATCAGCAACAAAACGCACACGACGGGCTGCGCAAGAAGCTAATTGAGAAGCTAGACTGGCAGGGGGTATAGTAGATGACCTGGAGGCTGATCGAGGAGCCAATCTGGAAGTATGTCCAGGAGTCGATCGGGAAGTAGTTCCATGAGCCGATCGGGAAGCTGACGAAGGGATTATTCGAGTGGTTGATTGGGAAACTGCAACAGTAGGTGCTCTAAGCCGGGCAGGAGCAGAGTGTGGGAGTGGCCTTCTCTCTAATATGACTCGGCCTCTGCGCATTATTTCTTGGTCACTTAGGGGGAGGGGTTGAACATCTGATGCTCGGTTCAGGGTGTTGGCTGCACAAGGGAAGCTAAGGATTGCAATTGCAGTACGAAGAACGGAAGGAAATGAGTTAACGTTGGGTAAAACTCACCTAAGGAGTGGGGTAACTCGGAAGAAAGGCGGCTCAGCCTGAAAAAGGACAACATGTCCTCAGACAGTAGTCTCATTAAATCCAGCCTCCAACACGCTAGTTGAGTTAAGGCTTCCACGTAGAGGGGATCAAGGTGAAACTCCCCTAAGTAAGGTGCTGCTAGGAGTGATGGTTGCCACCGTGTCAGCCATTCCACATCAAAGGGAAATTGAAGGAAAAAATATTTATCCTTCCAGTTCGCGTCGGAGGAAGGAATGGGGCAAAAGAAGGTAGTGCGAATGCGGGCTTGAAGACGGAACAAACCCTCGCTCTGCCGACGAGGGGTAAAGAAGTAGTAGAACAAGCGGGTGGACCAGGGTATGTCACATACTTCACAGAGCACCACAAACCCGCAAAGGATCCTTATAGAGTTGGGAGTCAGTTGACCTAGAGGGATTCTGAAGTAACGGCTCACCGCAGAGAACAAAGGGTGGACGAGAAATCGAAGTCTAGCGACAAATTGCTCTTTAAAGAAGGTAGCATACCCGGCTGGAGGGGAGGAAAATCGGTGGATCTCAGAGGGAATGATGATGTGTAGGTTGTCGGAGATTTCATAATTATAGCGAAGGTCGTCTAAGTCTACTCCGTTGAAAGTGGAGACCCCAGGAACGTGAGCAGGAGTAGGAGAGGTCATACAGGAGAAAAGGTCAGAGCTCAAGGAGCTGATCGCAGTGGGAGGAGGATGCCAGAACAAGCGGAAGGTGTAGGCGAAAAAGTTCTAAGAGATGGAGAGGAGGATATATTTATAGCCGAAACCCAGAAGGGATATTATCGTCAACCACCATCCAACGACCCACAATAAAAGAGGTTCAGGGTATTAAGAAAAAGGGAGCAGTAGGATCATCACAGAAAACGGAGCTAGGGGAATGTGTCAAAAAAAGTAATGACACAAAGTACAAGGGTAATCATGAGGGATGGTAGCCTTGGGAAGGAATGCAGCTACAGTAGAAGCTCTTTGAAGCCTTCGTAGGCGGTCTCTCTCACCTTTTAACAAGACAAGCTGAGGAACAGACCAAGAATGGGTGCAGGTAGAGACCCAAGTCTGTAAGTACTGATCGGGCATCAACAAGGTCACAGTAAAACCAAGAGTGTGTAGCACAGAGGATATTCAGTTCCCCTTTTATAAAGGAGAAAGAGCGAGAAGGTAGACAAGGCAGGAGTTAATACAACACTATTCCCCAGGTTGATTAAGCAGTGAAATGGGGTAGGCAACTGAGGAGTCGGGGAGAAGTGGAGCGGATCCCCAGGTAATAGAAACTCTAATAAAGGAAACCATGGTTGAGGTCTAGTCAGTCGAACTTGGACCTCCTTCAACTAGACTTGAGGGGAAGACTTGTGATACAGTGCATATCGGTTGGGCCATGCAGTCAAAAGTCAAGGGGACGTGGCGATCAGAAGTCAAGGGGGTGTGACGGTCAGAAGTCAAGGGGATAGGGCGGTTAGAAGTCAAGGGGGCGTGGCGGTTAGAAGTCAAGGGGGTGTTGTAGTCAGAAGTCGAGGGTATGTGGCAGTCAAGGGTCAAAGGGGGATGACGGTCAGCAGAGGGGCAATGACCATCGAAGACCCTCGGCGGGGCAGGAAAGGCAGGTCAAGAAATACAATTCGAGATACACAGGTCAGAACATACAGGTCAGGCAGTACAAGTCAGAATTTACAGGGCATGAAAGGTAGGTCAGGATACATAAAACAGAATATACATGTCAGGAAATATCGGTCAGGATATACGTGGCAGGAAAGGCAAGGCAGGATGCACAGAACAGAACATACAGAGCAGGAAATACCGGTTAGTATATACGGGGCAAGAAAGGCAGGCCAGGAAAGGCAGGTCAGGATACACAAAATAGAATATACAGGTCAGGAAATACCGGTCAAGACATATATGGCAGGAAAGGCAGGTCAGGATACACATAATAGAATATACAGGTCAGGAAATATCGATCAGGATATACGGGACATAAAATGCAGTTCGGGATACATAGGTCAGAGCATATAGGTCAGGTAGTACCAGTCAGGATATACGGGGCAGGAAATGCAGGTTAAGACACACAGGTTAGAACATACAGGTCAGGATACACAGAGTAGGTTATACAGGGTGGGACATATAGGTCAGTGGGAGCTGCACCTCTCCTGCCCGGTCAGCAAAGCACTACACGACAACTAAGTCAGGGAATTGTAACAACTTGTTAGGGAATAAGTTCAACCTATCAGAGAATATGCTAACGGTCTGTAACTCAATGCCAATAGAACTTTCCTCCGTCCTATAAGAGAATGACACGTGGCATCCATCGCCAGACAACTCTTGACACCCGACATTCCCTAACACTTGTCAGATTCCAGAAGCACGCCCTGTCATATAAAAAAGGGAGGACCTCTCTCTTACGCAGGTACGCTCACTCACTTTTTTTCACTTGTCCTTTACTTTCTTCCGTTTACTGTTCTTCTGGGAAAAAAGTACCTAACTTGAGCGTCGAAAAGTCTGCTCCGGGGACTTTTTCCCTGGTTCTTGGTCTCTAACGCCCGGTGTGCTCGTCTGAGTGTGCACAGAGAACTCCTGCATCATCGTCCTCGTCACCCCCTCCTGTCATCCACCCGTGTGAACCCTTCTTCGGCGTATCACGCTAGCAGAGCGTCTCAGTCACCCCTTTGTTAATGTCAGTGACAGCGCGACCGACCTTCATCTGACTCAGCTTCCGGACGGGATCAGGTGGGGATGAGAAAAAAATTTCTCTCACCTCCTAGTCAGACGATGAGTTATAAATTGATCATATAATTTAATTTCTTTCATAAAATCTGATAATAGACTGTGAAAATAACCTGAGATGAAAATCCGATTAAATGGTCTCAAACAATATATGATACCCTTAATTAATTCAGGTTCAGACCACTTAATCCGGCTTTCCATAACTCAAACAATATACAATACCCTTGATTAATCCAAGTTCAAGTCGTAAATAATCCAGACTCAGGGAAAGTCACCTTCGGCCAATAGGACAGCGCTCAAGAGACTCATTCAAGTAGTCAATCTTCTTAAATTTATCATCCTACTATAGAAGAATCTCCATAGAATACTGGAGTCAAGATTTAAATCTTAAATATCTGATTAATCATTTAAATGGCCTAACCACTACACCGATACCTAACTAACAGGGCTTTCCTCGAGTGGTTATATAGTTGGGCGCTTTCTCCCCATCATACTCTATGTGAAATGTATATCTCATGCAAATCAAAACAAAAGAGACACATACAACTTCTTGCAGACACGACATATTATGTGGCGTAAATTTCACGAGTATAGATAGGGATAGCAACTGTACAAAAACCTCAAGAAAAATAATTGGATGATAAAATTTACTAAGAGCAAATTGTCAAATCCATGGATTGGCAATCCTGACATCTCGGTACAATTCATTCTGCTATCCATATTATCTCTTAGCCACTCTAATTTAATTTATCTCCCTCATACTAGCATAATTTTTTTTTTTTTTTGACACTAAGGAAAACCTAAATGAACTCAACTCTCAAACAGCCGTCTTTTGGATTTAGTTTCAGAACCTAGATTAATTAAGGATATGATATATTATTTGACTTAGAGAACAACTATGAGATCTCATGATTTTTTTAGCATCTTCTTTATTAATTAAAAGTATGAAGAATAATAAAAGATGAACTTTTGGAAAATATTTTACATGTTATATATATATATATCCACTTGGAGGGGAATATAAGATGGTGAGTGGTCACGTCATACAAGAAGCCGCATGGGTTATCTTCTTGGGATGGTCTAGTGGCTAGTGTTGCCACCATGAGATATGAAGTTCAAATATCGACAAATTCAAGATAAAATATCTCCCTTATGTGTTAGTCACTATTTCAAAGGTTAGTAGCCGTCCATAATTTATCTTCTCCGTGTTAATCTGAGATGGATTGGCCGTGGGGCACTGAGGATGAATATATTCGTCTTTTATCAATAAAAAACCGCATGGGTTCTCGTGCACGCATAGCCCTGGCCCAAGAATCTGACTCATGCGGCTTGGGCGAACATGCGGCTTGGGCGACCATGCATGCGTGCAAACCTCTAATTTTTAGATAAAAATTATTAAAATTATTATATGTTATTTGTGCACGGCTCTTATTTGATTGTTAATTTAATAATATTTTCAGTCTTGTCAGTTTAATATTTAATATAAAAATTAAATTATATTAATTTATACGTATTTATGTATTATATTATAACGCATGTGCAATTATTTTTTAATGTATCAATAGATAAAGTTTTTTTTTTGGAGACACATAAAATCCAATACGCTTAACAACAACTACTGCTATATATGAGTGTGACTCATGGGAAATGAGCTTAATAATTTGACGACTAAACTCGAATACACTTACCAACAACAACTACACATAAATTTATCATCATGATTATATATTATTCATTATATGCATAGACATTCACAATGCATGGTTTTCGAAAAAAAAAAAACACATTAGTTAGTGATTGATATATATATATCCATGAATATGATTATGTGATCTGTAGTTGGTTAGAAATAATTAATTTTTATTTTAGAATCTATGCTAATATTAGGTAATTCAATTTGATTTGATGCTTTCTATGACCTTTAAATTTATAATTAGTTTCATTTTGCTATTAAGTAAGCATCTACTAATCAAAAGCGTATTGATTAATTAGTATTTCTTAGGCCAACTTGGGATGATGATGGAAGAAATAAACAGTAATAAATATGATGACACGATTTGCAATAATGGATATATAGCGATAGGATCAGGATATATAGAGAAGTGATGGTAAGAGTTAGCGTTACGTTGATCAACAATGAGATCTCATGGATCACCGCAGTTGATGAGATCTTTATTAATTAAAAATACGAAGAGTAATTTGTCGATATTAGAATATTTAGAGATATTTTAAAAAATAACTTTGGAAAATATTTTTGAATTTTTATAAAAAACAAAAAATCTTTGGCAACTCATGCAGGCCGTACGGCCCGTACCATGTGCATGCACGGGTCTCTTTTGTTTCGATTCGTATGCGGTTGCAAATTTTCTGTCAGATAAGATGAGAGCAACTATACAACCACCTGAGGAATGTCCGATTAAATGTTTATGGGGCGCCAAATTAATTAGAAGAGGACAAGTTTATTATAACGAGACAAGAATTCAATTTTGGGACTGTTGTACAATTGATCAAAGGTAAGCCATCTCATCAATCGATTAGATGGTTAAAAAAGAATTATTTAATAGGTTTTTGAATGACTATCTAACCTGATAATTGATTAAGGATAAGCCTAATTGATTAAGAGGAATCGAAGTAATTTTAGAAAAGGAGTTGTGTAAAGATTTGAAGTAAGATTTGTTTTGGCCAGTTATTGGGTGTTTGGAGAAAAAGTGCTGCTGTATTTTTCACCACCAAGGCACCAAGAGACAATCTAAAATAAGAAAAGAGTAAGTAAAATAAGATTCATGTTGTAAATGTAGGGTCGGGTCGATCGACTAGAGGGAGGTTAATAGCCTACAAGTAAGAATTACCAATTCTCTAGCTTTTTGTTTAGTAAGGACACACTCAATTAAATAAAAATAATAACATATATTAAAGTAAGAAGTCCGAAATTTCTTGGTTACAATATAGGTGATTGTTAATCCAAGGCAGATGAAAGCACTAAAGAAAAACTCCTTTTTCAACTAAGTTGGAGGCGGAGAAGCTCTTTACAACAATTAGAAGTTCAAGAAAAGAATATAGAAACTGAATACATAGTGTGTTCTTAAACTCCTAGTTCTAAGGTGCTATGTATAGCCATCTGGGTAAAAGTTACTATTGTTGACGTAGCATTGAGGTGCCTCTAAAGACACCCAGGGAGCCTCCATGTGGATAAAACACTATTCTCATCACAACGACTACCTAACGACTACTATTCAATGAAGGCACATTCGATCCACTGAAGGTGCATCGGCTACTATTCATCCGAGGCGCCTCTAGTCCATTGGAGGCCCCTCTAGTCCTATTTTGGGCAATTTCATTAGCTAAACATTTGAGGAGACTCAAAGCATCCGAGGCACCTTGGGTCTTCAAGTTTCCATGGTCAACTTCTGAGTTGACTATTTTTAGGTTTCGCTTACTTAGGTGATGTTCCAGTCATATGGAGTTGAGCTCATCCGAACCCAATTTTGACCTTCTCATCGAGCAAGCTTCCTCCCCGGCTTCTCGTCCCTTACATGCGCCGCGCACGTCCTTCTCATGTACTAGTGTACTCTTCCGTAACTTCTCGTCCCTTGCATGCAACGAGCATACCGACTTCTTTCTCGTGTCATCCTTTTCGCTTGTGGCTTCTTCCACTTGACTTCTTGTGTTTCTAAGTCCCTACATACTTAGACACAAAACATTAAATGCACAAAGCCTAACTTAACTCAATTGATCATATCAAAATTGACCTGAGGTACTTATAATATCCTCCTTTTTAATGTATAAACCCAAGTTAAGGTTCGGGCAAACACCAACAAACAAATAATTAAAGCAATTATAACAGCAAATATTGCATTGTTGTATAAGTACAAAACAATAAAATATTATATAACCAATCAAATATTACAATTAAATCCTCCCCTAAACTTAATTACTATTTACTTTTCCTTTGATTACATACAAATATGGAAAGTAAACAAAAAAAAAAAAATAAGAAGTAGAAAATTTCCTAGGAGTTGTTCATAGATGATCTAATATTTTGTATTTTTACATAAATTAATTTTCAAAATTAAATAAATTTTAAAAGTAGAACATCAAAATAGCCATAAATAATTTAAAAATAAATTTTAATTTTAAAAAAAATACTAAAATGTTTGTCAATGTCACACAGAATAGCTCAGATCATAATTAAAATTTTCATGAGAAAATAATTAAAAAGTAAATATTTTCACATAAATAGTTCTTTTTGAATTTAAATTCTTAAAAATCGATTTTGACTTCTAAAATTTTATTAATTTTTCTAAGCATAAAAAATAATTATCTATAGAAAAATTAAGTTTTTCAAAAATTAATTTTTGAAATATTTTAAATTTTATAACTTCAATTTTTGTTAATAAATTCATAAAAAGTTATATAATAGTAAAAAAAATAAAAAAAATAAAAAAATTTCTCTTAAGGGATAATATCTTCATTTTTCACAGGAAAATGATTTAAACAAAAATTTGATTAAAAAATTTGTAAACAATTAATTTAGACAATACTTTAAAAAATCAACTAAAATAAATTTAATCATGCATATAAAATTAATTCAATAGACTAGAACAGATTTTGGGATCCAAAATAAATTATTACCTACTGAATTAATTAAATATTTTTTATGAATATTATTTCTTGATATTTTTATAATTTTACCCCTATAATTTTTTATATACCAATTAAGTCCTTCATTATATCTAATGTTTGAAGCTGGTAAAAACTTTAAATTTGAGCATGTAGGTCCATTTTCTAATAATTCTATTTATTCTTTTAATTTTATATTTTCATCCTTAGTTCTACCAAGATCTTTTAGTAAGCATGCACTTTGTTTATTTGAATCAATATATTTATTCCTCATTTTGCATAAAGTTCTACTTAAGATTTTTATAGTATCGTAAAGTTGATTGGACGGAAGGTTACGTACCTCACTTATCGTGTCGGACTCGTGTTTTGATACTCCCCCTTCATAGATGTTCTCTTTCGAAGTAGCTTCATCATCTTCCTTTTGGTAATTAGCCATTAGTGCTAGACCGGCATATTATTCCATCTCAGACTTAGATGAAGACGATTAGCTTCACATCACTTTGAGGTTCTTGTGCTTTAACCGTCTTGGCCCTTTGTCTTTTTTTTTTCTTTTCTTTTTAGTTTAGAACAGTTGTCCTTGATATGCCCTTCTTCTTGGTAGTTATAACTCCTCACTTTCCTTTTAGCTCATAGAAACTTCTTGGCCTATATCTCATTAAATTTATTAGTTTTAAAAATTTATTAAACTTCCTTACCATGTAGGCTTTTTCATCTTCATCATGGGAAGATTCTGAATTTGGTCTATACTTCTTGACTTACAGTGCTAGGTTTTGATTTGACTCATTTTCTTTTCTCCATTTTGATCCCCAGGTGCTTCTAAATCATACTTAATAGTTAGAAGAATTTCAAGGTTAGTTTTGAAGAATACCTCCATCCGGTGCTTCCAAAGCGTGAACTCCCCCTCGAATTTCGGTGGCTGAATGCTTGATCTGGCTATTGTCTTGTTGCTTTAGTCGATGGTTAGTCCTTCTAAGGCATTTGAGCTCTAATACCACTTGTAGGATTAGGTGGACCAGTTAGAGAGGTTGATTAGCCTGCAAGTAAGAATTACCACTTCTCTTGCTTTTTATTTAGCAAGGACACAATTAAACAAAAATAATAACATATATTAAAGTAAGGAGGTCATAAATTATTTGGTTACAACCTAGATGGTTGTTAATCCAAAATAGTTAAAAACACTAAATAAAACTCCTTCGACTAAGTTAGAGTCGGAGAAGCCCCTTACAACAATTGGAACTTCAAGAAAAGATTATAGAAACTGAGTATAGAGTGTGTTCTTAAATTCCTAGCTCCAGGGTACTATTTATAACCTTCTGGGAAAA